>CM059192.1:88921933-89229549 GCA_030323885.1 Branchipolynoe longqiensis
CATACCCACACACACATACACCACCTCACCCCAACCTCACACTCACACCCACACCCACCTACAACCCCACACACACACCACCACACACACCCACACAGACCTTCACCCATACCCACACCCACACACACACCACCTCACCCCAACCTCACACTCACACCCACCTAAAACCCCCACACACACAACCACACACCCACACACACATCCACACTCACACCATTACCCAACCCGACAACCACCCACACCCACACCCACACCCACCCACACACCCACACCCACCCACACCCAACCACACCCACACTCACCCACACCCTCGAGGTCTCCTTAAACATAGTTTCAAAAATTATATGTGAACGGTGGGAGACCACGATAGCTTAGTGCCCTTCACTGCTTAAAACGAGGAGCACTTCCGGGAGAAGTCTCAACAACTTCCGTTGAAGTCACTTCCGTTAAGGTCACTTCCGGGAGGTCAGCGCACGCTGCCAGGTGCCCAGCTAAAGCTCAGAGTTTCACTTCCGCTGCGTTGCCATAGTGATCAGGAGTCACCGTGTAGCTGTACTCATTACGGGACACTTAAGTCTTGTCCCATATCAGGGTCACTGGTCCCCGGTCCAGGCCGGGCGCGGTGGCAGAATCGGTAGAGTGCACAGGCTGCGCTTGCGGAAGATCGAGAGTTTGGTTCCCGGTCGAGTCAAACCGATGACTTATAAATTTGGTACTTGTCACTTCCTAGCCTGGAGCTTGGCATTAATAGGATAGGGCAAGTACTGGTTTGCTCAGTGTCAGGACAATGTGACTGAGTGGGATATCGGGTCATGCTGCCGGTAGCCTGATTTGCTGGTGGGGAAGCACTATAAACTCAGCATGTGTGCGTACTGTCAGAAGTCGCTATCTGTCCTGGTATGACCTTAGATGTTGCTAGGATGTAAAACAACAACCATCAGGCAACTATATTTATATATATATATATAGTTTATATATATATATAGAGAGAGAGAGAGTGGAAGTCTCAAGGAATATGTATGTGTAGGCCTACTGCACTATGTTCATTTTCTATGTTCTACATTCCTTGTTTTCTATGCACTATGTCCTTTAGTGGTTTTACCCAGAGTGCATTGCGAACGGCGTTAAACTTTTCACACCCTTGAGCGATAATACCCACAGTCTCCCTAATCTGCATTTGTTCCCTCCACTAGGCGCCATTCCGCTGATAACGAACTGGCACCGCAGCTTAAACTGATACCGACACAAATTATGTATTGTGGTTCTACTGGTAAATTAACAATTAGAATTATATGTTTAAAAAAATCCAGTTTTCCAGCTAGATCGTTAACATGGAACAAACCTTTATCCAGCATCGTCTATAAAGTTTGTTTGTTGGGGTTTTAGGTATGAGCAACATCTATGTTCATATCAGGATGGGTAATTACTTGTGACAGCACGCACCCATGGCGACATTATAGTGCTGTCCAATTAGGAGATTAGGCCTTGTCCTATCCTACTAATGCTGAGCGCCAGACTAGGGAGCAACAAGTATCAATTTTATAAGTCTTTGCTTTGACTCGACTGATCTCCCGCACATGAAGCCTGCGTTCTACCGATTGGGCAACTGCATCTGGCATGTCTTTGAATGCTCAGGCAAAGTCTACCCTGCTAGAAATATGACATAGACATAATGTTAGCTCAGTAGCATCTATTATGCTGAGCCAAGCTTTCTTTAATAATAATAATACAACTAGAGGCCCTGTTAGAAATATTGTTTGCCCAACATTGCTATGGCATTTGACTATTCCTTCTATTTGGTACATTAGTTGAATAAATCCTCGGTCACAAATACGTTACTGCGTGCTTACAGCATGCTTGTGGCGACTATAAGTCGCCGCATCGGCCAGACTGTACCGTGGGTTATGGTCACCATGCGGTTATTTGCTTGCCGCAAGGTTTGCGGGTTTTTTTTCAAGTTGGAGTTATCTTAACTTCGAAAAATCGCAACGCCGTTGGCCGCAATCCTGCCAATCCATACTCCACAACACTGTACGCTCACCTTTGTTGACATGAATAAAAAGGGTGTAAAATGAATATCAATATGGTACAAAATTCATGTTTGTTCGATCAATATTAAGACAGTTTTTACTTTTTTTGTATATTAAATACGTGTACGATTTGTGAAGAGATAAACCGCAGACCCTAACGCCATAATATTTGCATAAACCGCAAGACACACCACAGACCGCAGCATCATACATTGCCTCAGCATTTGTGACCTAAGCATAAGCAGGGGAAATTTCAATTGCGGACAATTGGTCTTCTTCATATCACTTCTCCTTGCCCTATCCTAGTAATATTGAATGCCAAGTTAGGTATCGACAAGCATCAATTTTTATGTCATTGGTTTAACTCGGCGAAGGTTCGAACATGTGGTTCGAATCCCAAGATCTACCAAAATGAGAGGCGGGTGCTCAATTCATTCGCCATTTGACTGTAATACCACTGACAAATACCCAGCTAGATATCTGACATTGGCCCAATGTCTCCTTACCATGCGTTCTATATAATGATTGTTAAGCATTTGACTGATACAGTCACCCAGCTAGAAATCTGAAATTGGGCTATACCTTCACATTAGTGTCAAATCGGTGGTTGACAAATAGGAACCCAGCTGAATATCACACATTGGTCCAATATCTGTCTGATGTATAGTACCAGCTTCCATCATTGAAGACTTCGCAATCAGTGACGGAGGGAACAAACGCAGATAAGGGAGAATTGTGGGTATTATCGCTCACGGGTGTGAAAAGTCATTAGCACAGTTTGCAATGCACTCTGGGTAAAAACACTAAGGGACATAGTGCATAGAAAACAAGGAACATAGAACGTAGAAAATAAACAAAGTGCAGTAGGCCTACACGTGTTCCTTGAGACTTCCACTCTCTCTCTCTATATATATATATAAACTATATATATATATATATAGTTGGCTGATGGTTGTTGTTTTATAGTAGGCAGGTGGGAGGGCGGTAAGTTTGCTTGGGTCAGGACCTCGCCATGAATTGATGCGGTGATCGCCAGGGGGAACCTGATGGGTGAAACGGGAGGAAATAGCAGCAGCCAATCAGAGCGCAGTCCGCAGTTGGCTAAGTGGTTCAGGAGTGGGATGGGGATGGGGTGTTTTCGCTTGTCAATCTGCACTGAACTACACACTATTTGAAAGTTGTGGCTGATCATAGATAAAGGTGATTGATGATGATGGTGGTGATGATGGTCGCCAACACCCGCACCCATGCCCATCCTTCCCATCCTTCCACACCCACACCCACCCTCCCACACCGGGCGCGGATGCTGAATCGGTAGAGCGTGGACCTCGTGTGCGGGAGATCGGGAGTTCGGTTCCCGGTCGAGTCAAACCAATGACTTATAAAGTTGATACTTGTTGCTGCCTGGCCGGGCACTCGGCATTGGTCGTAATGCGAAGCATTACGTTTGATGCGAGGAGAGGAAGAGACCCTCCCCCCGCCCCGGGCTGTCGCGCCGCGCTCACACCTCACCCGACACCGCCGCGCGCCGCTCCCTCCCCCGCCCCCATGTCGCGCAGCATTCGCGCCTCACCCGACGCCCGCTGCTCACTTTCTCTCGCCCTCCCCCGGGCCGGCAGCTTTCACACCTCACCTGCTGTCGCCCTTCCCCCTTCCCTTATAAGGCTGCCCGCCGGCCTCCCTCAGGCACTCGCCCTCCTGCTGCCGTCCAGCTCTCTCCTTTTTCCTCGCCCTCCTGCCGCCGTCCAGCTCTCTCCTTTTTCCGGACCTCGCCAAGGGGCGGGCCTCTTCCTTTTTTGGCCGCCCGCCCCCTGTCGACGCAGGCCCCCGACACTCCCCGCCCACGCCTTGGTGCGGGTGGGGGGGGGGTCTCCGGGGAGGCTCGGTGCGCCTCATCTGCCACTCCACCCCTACCTCCCCCGCCCGTGCTCGTCAGGAACCAGGTCTGCCTGCCTGCCTGCCTGCCATCACCTAGGTCTGCCTGCCTGCCTGCCTGCCTGCCATCACCTAGGTCTGCCTGCCTGCCTGCCTGCCTGCCATCACCTAGGTCTGCCTGCCTGCCTGCCATCACCTAGGTCTGCCTGCCTGCCATCACCTAGGTCTGCCTGCCTGCCTGCCTGCCTGCCATCACCTAGGTATGCCTGCCTGCATGCCATCACCTAGGTCTGCCTGCCTGCCATCACCTAGGTCTGCCTGCCTGCCTGCCTGCCTGCCATCACCTAGGTCTGCCTGCCTGCCTGCCTGCCATCACCTAGGTCTGCCTGCCTGCCTGCCTGCCATCACCTAGGTCTGCCTGCCTGCCTGCCTGCCATCACCTAGGTCTGCCTGCCTGCCTGCCATCACCTAGGTCTGCCTGCCTGCCTGCCTGCCATCACCTAGGTCTGCCTGCCTGCCATCACCTAGGTCTGCCTGCCTGCCTGCCATCACCTAGGTCTGCCTGCCTGCCATCACCTAGGTCTGCCTGCCTGCCTGCCATCACCTAGGTCTGCCTGCCTGCCATCACCTAGGTCTGCCTGCCTGCCTGCCATCACCTAGGTCTGCCTGCCTGCCTCCCATCACCTCAGACAGAGCCCAGCCTCCCTGTCGACGCAGGCGTCGGACACTCCCCGCACACAGAGGGAACCTGACCCCTGAGGCGGTGCACCCTCTCTGCCCCTCCCCCCTCGCCCCCTCGGGCGCGCCTCGAGCCCTCTCCGCCCTTTTTTGGTGGAGGGCTCCTCGGCACCCCCTCTCTGAACTTATACAAACATTAACTCTGCCTCATCATTCCTATCTCCTTGTACTTTCCTATTTGCTCCTTATGAGCCCTCATCGCTTTGCTCCTCATGAGCCTTTTATTCTCGCTCCTCATGAGCCCTTCATCGCATTGCTCCTGACCCTGTATATTTCTCTGTCTCTGTATGCTCTGTTGTTGAGGCGTTAATAAACGCCTTTCTTTCCACCCCCGCCTTGCCTCTCTTCCTTTTCGCGCATCGGTCGTAATGCGAAGCATTACGTTTGATGCGAGGAGAGGAAGAGACCCTCCCCCCGCCCCGGGCTGTCGCGCCGCGCTCACACCTCACCCGACGCCGCCGCGCGCCGCTCCCTCCCCCGCCCCTGTGTCGCGCAGCATTCGCGCCTCACCCGACGCCCGCTGCTCACTTTCTCTCGCCCTCCCCCGGGCCGGCAGCTTTCACACCTCACCTGCTGTCGCCCTTCCCCCTTCCCTTATAAGGCCGCCCGCGGGCCTCCCTCAGGCACTAGCCCTCCTGCCGCCGTCCAGCTCTCTCCTTTTTCCTCCACCCACCCACCCATCTCTCCCTTTCTACTTTCTCTTTCAGTGGAGGGCTCCTCGGCACCCCCTCTCTGAACTTGTACTTTCCTATTTGCTCCTTATGAGCCCTCATCGCTTTGCTCCTCATGAGCCTTTTATTCTCGCTCCTCATGAGCCCTTCATTGCATTGCTCCTGACCCTGTATATTTCTCTGTCTCTGTATGCTCTGTTGTTGAGGCATTAATAAACGCCTTTATTTCCACCCCCGCCTTGCCTCTCTTCCTTTTCGCGCATCAATAGGATAGGGCAAGGACTGGTTAGCTCAGTTTCAGGATAATGTGACTGAGTGGGATATCAGGTCATGGTGCTGGGGGCCTGATCTCGCAGTGTGGCACCACAATAAAGTCACCAAGAGTGTGCACTGTCACAAGTCAGTACCCGTCCTGATATTACCTGAGATGTTGCCAGGACATAAAACTCCAACCAATCCACACCCATACCCGTCCTCCCACACCCAAATCTTCGACACACCCACACCCATACTCACCCTCCCACACACCCGCCCTCCCCCCCATCCTCCCTCCCACTAAGGCCGTGGGAATATGCACTGCTGGGGGAGAGTGACGGAGAGGAGGACCTCTGACAAGAAGGGTCAATACCGCAGGCAAGTTGCGGTGTGTCCTGAGAGGGCTTGTAGCCCCAACATGCAGGGAGCCATGTCATCAAACCGACAACCGGAAGTGGGTCTCGCGCTTCTCTGTCCTCTCGCGCCCTCTCGTGGGCGAGGTATTAGATCTCCCAAGATTGTGCACACCTGCATGGCACATGTGCAGCTTCCACCGCCGAACCCCCTACAACGCCATGGTGGGTTTGGGGTGCACATTGTGGCTTTTTTTGTTATGTGTTTTCTGTGGCAGTGTCTGTTTTATGTAACTCTTAATTTTTCATATTAAAGTTGCATAGTCCGATGATAGATTTGAATTTCTTTATTTTTTCTGAGATCTATTAGATCGATCACTAGCATCTACTTTACATTAGTTCAAGGTTACATTCATCTTAAATGGTAAACTTTTGAGAAATTTTGAGTGAAAACATAGAAAATTAGTTTTGGCAAGCTTGCCAAAACTCTGACACCATAGACTTCTGCACTAACAGGTTCTGTTAAATTTACTCAGTATTGCCTTCAACGCAGAAACAAATGCTTAATAAGTGCATCAGTATCTAAGTTAGATATGTCAAATCAAATCTAGATAACTGGTTTGGTTTTGAAAATTTGATATTTCATCGGACTATGCAACTTTAACAAAAGGCAATTAGTTTTTTTTGTAATTTAAGATAATTAGGTCACGGTGGCCAAATTATGGAGGCACCCTGGAGTGGATCACATTATCGCCACCTGGTGGGCTTTGTTGACACTGCCTTAGCTCAAATCTCCCATCCAATATCCAGACTGTGTAGAGAATCTGAACAATGTAATGAGGGGGGGGGGGGGAGGGAAATTGCAAAGAGAGCATCATATTTGTTCAGACATCTCACTGCAAAATTAACAAGGACACTGTTGGTTTTGTCTTTGGCCTCGGCTGAGTCTGATGCGTCTTGTTCATAATAGACTACATCACGGTTCCGACTGCGCATGTGCTGAAAACGGCGTTGGGAGCAAAGCAAAGGCGTACACCCATTGAGTTTGGTGATACGCGTAGGGCAAAACTGGCATTTTATTCAAAATAAATAGAAATTCATAACAAGTTGGCATAAACATGGACAGAAGGATGCAATATAATAATATAATGAATATGTTTAAGACACATCTCTCCATAATTAAGCATTTTGAGCTAAGAAACATACAATTTCAGTCACTTTACAGGCTGATGTTTACTAGCCAGAAGTAATTCTTGTTCTAAATATTGAAATGTCAAATGTCTCAACAAAAACTTGTTTCAAAGAAATATATGAACAATATCTGATTAACCCTACTCATTTTCTATTTCTACATATATCATTAACCATAGAATATAAATAAAAACATGAATAAAATAAATAAAACTGACTCTGGCTATGGCTCTAACACTAGTCTGAGTGCCTAGATTTGTCTAAATATAAATGCATGTGCTATAAGATGTGCTGGATATATTGATGTAAATGCAATGCTGGATAAAAGATGAATATCTTAATTTATTATATCTATTTTTTTAGTTGGTATTCTATGTTTCAAGCAAGAGCTGAGATGAGCTGAAACTAGCACATTTCATAGCTGCACCCAGTGTATTAGCATGTGCCATGTGCTTCTCGCAGCTTTGTTTTGCTCTGATGCATCCCACAATGCACCGCACCGCTGGAACCGTCATGTAGTATAGCGTGGTATATAGGGATTCTGGAGCTGATTTGATGTGTGCCAACGCCTTGAAGTATTTGCTTAACTGGTTAGTTGGTTGATTGATTGATATATATATATAATAATTCCAATTTTTGCATATACAGTATACATGTTTGTAAACAAAGATAGAAACAAGTAGGCGGTATGAGTTGATGCTAAAGACCCCAACTCCTTTATTAAATCTAACATAGTCACCCCCAATATGCTTCTTTTTTCTCTTATCTTGTTCTTTACCCATCATGCAACTCGATGATTTGCTAATTGTCTTGTAATTGTCTACTATGGAAACCAGCGGTCCACAACTGGTTCATCGAAGGCTGTGGCATGTGATGTCCTGTCTCTGGGAAAGTGCATATAAAAGACCCCTTGCTGCTTATCAGAAAGAGTAGCCTTTGCGTTTCCTCCAAAGAAATATGACAGAATTACAATCTTTTTTAAACCAATAGCCGAAGATATGAAAATTAATGTGCTCTAGTGGCATCATTACATAAAACAAGCATGTTGTTTTCATGTTATTCAGAGGAATAAAAACACTTGAGCAAAAAATATTTATTATAATTATTTATTTAGTGAAAGAGGTTCATTCTGGCAAATTTCTTCAGTGATTGTGACCCTGCCGGAAGTACCTGTCTTAGGGTGGTTCACCACACCATGTGACTTCTGGTCCCATAACCCGCCCATTAGTATGCGCAGACTCGGGGAGCCCTTCATTCCACCACTTCCGGTAATCGATCGGAAGTGCAGAGTAACGTCGCTATTGTCGGCTCGTGGAGAGGTGAGCTGGTCAAATGGCCTGTGTTTGTTATTAAGCTAGTAGGCTGCTCTAGGTGTTATATAGCAATGCTATGTCACATATAGGTGTTCTATATTACATGTAGCCGTGTTATATTACATACAGCCGTGCTATATTACATATAGCCATGCTATATTACATATAACTATGCTATGTTACATATATCCATGCTATTTATATATAGACATGCTATATTACATGCAACTGTGCTATATTACACATAGTGATGCTATATTACATACAGCCATGCTATACTACACAGAGCCGTGCTATATTACATATAGCCATGACATACTGCATATACCCATGCCATATTACATATAGCCATGCTATATTACACATAGCCATACTATTTTACATATAGCCATGTTATTTTACATGTAGCCAGACTATCTTACATACAGCCATGCTATATTACATATAGATGTGCTATATTACATGTAACCATGCTATAGTATATATAACCATGCTATATTACATATAACCATGCGATGTTGTACATAGCCATGCTATTTTACATATAGCCATGCTACGTTACATATAGTCATGCTATATTGCACATAGAGATGCTATTTTACACATAGCCATGCTATTTTACATATAGCCATGCTATATTGCATATAAACATGCGAAGAGTTCAGGCGCAAAACCATGTAAACGCCAATCCAAAGAGGTAATTAACATATAAGATTTGTACCTGAAAATAGTTTTATTTCTTCGTAATTCCACTTTTCTTGTGATGACATGATTATGGAGCAATGAACAAAAAAGGAGGAATGTAAACAAATTAACCTTTTGAGGGTTTGAATCCAATGTTTATGTCGATATTTGGATTGGCGTTTACATGGCTTTGTGCCTGAACTCTTCATGCTATTTTACAGATAGCCATGCTATTTTACACATAGCCATGCTATATTACATTTAGCAATGCTATATTGCAAAGTATACACTGACGACAGCACTCTATCCTGTAATCTTAAAACCAACATATCAGTAGTATAGTGGTGCTATATAGTTGTGCTATATTACACATTATACAATGAGTACTCTTCCCTGCCCATTCTATATCCTGTAATCTTAAACCCGAGATATCAGTATATACTGGTGATATACGGCAGTATTATTTTACACAGTATGCAATGAGTACAACGCCCTGCCCATTATGTACACTGTAATCCTAACAGCACCATACCAGTCACCTCGTGGCGTTATGCCTCTGTGCTATATTACACAGTATAAAACACAGTATAAAATGAGTACTAAACCCTGCCCATTCCATATTCTGCAATCTTAAAACCAACATGGCAGTAGTATATTGTTCCTATACAGCTGTGCTATATTACACAGTATACAATGAGTACTACCCCCTTCTCATTCTATATCCTGTAATTGTTTGGTGTTACCTGAATATGTTATTCTCGGTTTTTGTTGTACTAGTTGTTGGGGTTTATGTTTGTGTGGGGGTTTTCTTTCGGGGGACAGGGGGGTTATGGGGCGCAGGGGGGGGGGGGGGGGAGGAGAGTTAGAACTCTAGACCATGCCCCAGTCAGCAGTGTAAAAGTTAAGCCTGTGAGGGTTAAGGGAGGAGAAGTGTGGGGGAGGATGGGGGAGGGTGGAGGAGGTTGGCGGAGGGTTCAGAAGGGTGGCGGAGGGTGGAGGTGGGTGGGGGAGGGCGGGGTAGGATGGGGCAGGGTGGGGGAGCTTGGGGGAGGGTGGAGAAGGTTGGGGAGGGTGGGAGATACTGGGGGGAGGGTGGGGAAGGGTTCAGGATGGTGGGCGGGAGGAGGGAGGAGGGCGCGGGAGGGTAGAGAGAAGGGTGGAGGAGGGTGGAGGAGAGTGGAGGAGGGTGGGGGAGGGCGGGGGAGGGTGGGGGAGGGTGCAGAAGGGTGGGGGAGGGTGCAGACCGTCAGCTAGCCGCAGACAGCCCCTACCCCCCTGGTGGACGTGGCTATCCGGGTGAGGATTTGAAGTCTCCGCTAGACGGCTATTTGCTCCCCGCCTCCCGCGCTGAGGAGGAGGATCATGGGAGATTTGGAACCGGAAGTATGCCCCGGCGCGATTAAAACATTCTCGACTTGTCACTGATATGAACCAATGAGGTGGATTTCTTTGCTCTTGTCATTCTTTTGGTCTGGTTAGAATTGTGTTTTTCATATTCTACTGATATCATGCACTCAACCGATAGTCTGCTTACTATTCTCTACATTACTTTCCACGGATGTACGCTTACTATTCTCTACTGTACTTTCCACTTACGTCACACACTAAGGAAAAAGTCTGCTTACTATTCTCTACTGTACTTTCCACTGACGTCACACACTAAGTAAATAGTCTGCTTACTATTCTCCACTTTACTTTCCATTGACATCATATAGTAAACCATTTGTCTGCTTACTATTCTCCACTGTATTTTTCACTGACCTTATAGAGTAACCCAATAGTCTGCTTACTATTCTCCACTCTATTTTCCACTGACATCATACAGTAATCCAATAGTCTGCTTATTATTCTCCACTCTATTTTCCATTGACATCATACAGTAATCCAATAGTCTGTTTACTATTCTCCACTGTATTTTCCACTGACCTCATAGAATAATCCAATAGTCTGCTTACTATTCTCTACTCTACTTTCCACTGACGTAATGCACGCATATCGCTTTCCCACTCTCTGCGTTAATGGGATCTTCGCTGAGAGTTACACATGATCCGTGATGTCACGCTATGTCGGCCTAGTCTCCTGTATCAGCTATAACCACGCCACTACACAAAGCCAATTCAGCCTGAGTGTTCTACAATAAGGTTACTCAGCAGCATTTCCGGTGGTCTTCCTAGTTTCCATTCTAGTGACAAGAATTATCTTAAAGAACACATGCCATTGTCCATGTCCTTTAGGAGGACATAAATCTCCTTTTTGTTCTCGCTCTCTGATGTCGATTTTAATCAGGATTTACAACACCAAAAGAAAATCAAAATGAATAATGTGTTAATGCAATTCAGAATTCATTCGATGAAAAATAAAGAAGAAGAAGAAGAAGAAGAAGATATGTTTGTCTTACGTCCTAGCAACATCCAAGGTCATATCAGGGTGGCGAAGAAAAAGAGTGGTTGGTTGGTTGTGGGAGTTTTACGTCCTGGCAACATCTAAGTTCATATCAGGATGGGTATCGACTTGTGACAGTGCACACTCATGGAGACTTTATAGTGGTGACCCACTGGGTGACCAGGCCACCAGCACCATGACCAGATATCCAACTATGTCTCAGCCTGACACTGAGCTAACCAGTCCTTGCCATATCCTATTATTGCCGAGTGCCAGGCTCGGAAGCGACAAGTATCAATTTTATAAGTGATTGGTTTGACTCGACCGTGAACTGAACTCCCAATCTCCCGCACGCGAGGCCCGCACTCTACCGATTGGGCCATGGGAGAGGAAAAGAAGAAGAAGAAGAAACAGAGTTCCTCTGAATAACATTTATTATTTAGGAATTAGTTGAAAGAAGAGCTGATGACATTAATAGAAGAAAAAGCAGTGGGCGGAAAAAAACAAGGATCGATTACACTTCTTTTCCCCGTGTAATCTCTTGACCTTCAATTAGTCAACAACTGTGAGCGGAGCAACTGGTTCCCATCCCCAGGGTTATCACATCCGCTAGGGGGCGTGAGAGATTGAAACAAATAACCATCTCAATCAAAATGGAGGCCTAGTTAAATACATGAAGCATGCAGCTTTGGAGATGTGTCACGTGTCAAGTGGAAAGCCATACAAATTATTGAGGGTGGAGCATAGGATGAGCTGAGGTGGAAAACTCCCGATTAATTATGTGATGTATAAGCATTATAGTCAGTATAATTAATCGGAAGCTTTCACAGCTTATTATATTCTAAGTCATGTACTATTCAGGGCCCGTATGCATGGGTCGGTGTTAGCAGCGTTTGGTGTTACAGCCTGACACCGTTTAACTATCACCGAGGTCGGGAACTATGTCAAGCGGTATGCAGGAGCGCGTAACACTTTTATTATAGCTAAACGTGAATTTATTTATAGATTTGGGAAATCCCTCTGAGCCTGTTGCTGGCGAGCACCGCTATTTCCCAATATCGCAGCCGATTCGGCGACGGCGGCGGCGGCGGCGTTAATATCGGTTTTATTTTAGGGTTAATTTAATAAAATTTCACTATTTGACTATGTAATTCTGTTAAATATGACAGCATTGAATCGATTTGGGCCTAATCGGTATGTAACACCACCGGGCACCAGTGAGTGTGTGAGAAGAAGGGGGGGGGGGGGGGAGGAAGGGGAAGGTTGGAAAGGGGTCAGCTCCTCCTCGTCCCGAATTACCCGTATTGCCACCCAATATTTACCCGCTAATCTTGAGTTGAAAAGTATAATAAAACATGTAGTTCAATGGATTTTTAAAGTGAAATCGACAGCATGCTATGGTCACTATCTTGTCTTTTTTCATTCTCTCCCATTTCACCAACTCTGTGCCAATATAAGTAGCCATTAGATACTGGAACCAGGGATTCCAGTTCCTGTTCAATACTAAAACAATTTTCGCCCGTTGTCATGCACCCAAACTCTGCGTAGAGGTGAATCTTTCATCTATACTAACCCCAGCGCACTGACCAGACTGGCGCCCAGGGATGAGTCTTGTTCTGGGCTGGCGTCAAGAGGTGAGCTTGCGCTTGGAGAGTCGAATGATACATTGCGCCGCTACGTGGCGCTGCCATGGTTCAGTGCACACATAATACACACCAAGCATATGTTAGCTGTGGGGTCATCCAAAGTACTCAATATATTGACTGTACTATTTGCTTCTTTATTGTGATTTTTACATCCTGCCAACATCTAAGGTCATATCAGGACGGGTACCGACTTGGGACAGTGCACACTCATGGCGATTTAATATACAGAGCTGCCCCACTGGGAGACTGGGCCACTGGCATCATGACCCGATATCACACACAGTCACATTATCCTGATCCTGCATGAACGAGTCCTTACCCTATCCTATTAATGCCAAGTACCAGGCTAGGTAGCAACACATATCAATTTTGTAAGTCATTGGTTTGACTCGACTGGGAATCAAACATCTGACCTTTCCACACAGGAAGCCAGCACTCTACTGATTTAGGCACCGAGCTTGGACATGGATTTTATATGGTTTAATCAAATGGTTCCACATTAGTGAATAACAAAAATATGAATAATAATAGAAAATAAACTATCATCCAAATAGCATAAATAAGTGTAGCAAATTGCAAACACCAAGACCCTTTGCTAAAGTACTCAGCAAAGATCCCTTAATATGAACATGTAAGTATAACACCTACAAGCCTGCTCTCTCCCTGCCTGTCCACCCCCCCCCCCTTCCCCTAGACCTCTCCCCCCTCCTTCCACATTTTGACAAACAACTATTATAACTCAATGACATAATAACATTCAAGCCGCACTACCACCGCTGAATAACTACATCTTCAACCAGCATTGCATGCAATATAAACCACGCTACATGCACAACCTCGCACTATTAAAAGACTAACCATTAATCAAACCAAATCTAGCTGATATACAAACACAGAATATGATTTAACCACTAGTGTACATTACTGCACACTCTATCTTGATGCATATATATACCTTGCAATATGTTGAGTACCTATGCTGTACACTATACAGCATAGGCTGCTCCCTCACTTTCTTTTTATGTTCAGAATGGGTTGTGCTGCACAAGATGCAACACATTCCACTTCCACTATGTACAAATCAAATGTGATCGCTCCAATGGCTGGAAGACCAGCGCCTCGGTGCTGACAAAATATGTATTCAGATGAATAAAAATATTTACAAAAAACTAAAAAAGTAAGATTCATTTACCAAAAGCAAACAAGTAGTTCCACCTCCGGTGGTAAATCAGAAAAGGAAAAAGAGATCACGGGAAAGAATGAAGTAAATCAGGCGGGGGGGGGGGGAGGACAAAGCAAGTGTGACCCGACTTCAACCGACTCGAGTCGGCTAAAGTCGAGTCGGCTAAAGTCGAGTCGGCTAAAGCTGAGTCGACTAAAGTCGAGGTAAAGTCGAGCTGGGTAAAGTCGAGCCGGGTAAAGTCGAGCTGGCTAAAGTCAGCTGGGGTAAAGTTGAGCCAGGTAAAGTCGAGCCGTGTAAAGTTGCACCGGATAAAGTCGAGCCGGGTAAAGTCGAGCCGGGTAAAGTCGAGCTGGCTAAAGTCCGCCAGGGTAGAGTCGAGCCGGGTAAAGTGGAGCCATGTAAAGTTGCACCGCATAAAGTCGAGCCGGGTAAAGTCGAGCCAGGTAAAGTCAAGCCGAGTAGAGTAGAGCCGGGTAAAGTCAACCTGGGTAGAGTCGAG
This sequence comes from Branchipolynoe longqiensis, assembly GCA_030323885.1. Classification (NCBI taxonomy): domain Eukaryota; kingdom Metazoa; phylum Annelida; class Polychaeta; order Phyllodocida; family Polynoidae; genus Branchipolynoe; species Branchipolynoe longqiensis. The sequence goes on from CM059192.1 coordinate 88,936,754, forward strand.
CCGGGTAAAGTCGAGCTGGTTAGAGTTGAGCCAGATAAAGTCGAGCCGGTAAAGTCGAGTTGGTTAAAGTCGAGCAGGGTCAAGTCGAGCCGGGTAAGTCAAGCCAGGTAAAGTCAAGCCGGGTAAAGTCGAGTGTGGTAAAGTCGAGCGTGGTAAAGTCGAGCCCGGTAAAGTCGAGTAATGTCGAGCTAGCCACACGCAGTACAGGGCAGCCCAGTCAGGGTCTGCACGGTGGCTAGCCTGCCACCACCTAGCGCAGTTCAGTGTAACTGCATAGGTGTGCAGCGTAGTCTCCGCCGCTACCGCGTGGTAGTAGGGCTCATGTCCAGACTACTACACTCCCCATGACAATTAATTATGCATTTTTTTAAATTATTAAGACATTCTCTTTTTTTAAAGTATTCCAGTTACAAGATTCGGACCAGGTACCCTCTGATCATCACTCTGCCCTCTGAGATACAGAGGAACTGCAACCAAGAGGGGTCCAATCGGTGGCAGAATGCTGGGAGGTCCTGACAGCATGTGAATAATGAGCAAACAATACGGGTAGAAATAATCTGAAAGAAATTAAATAGTAAAGATAATAAATCAATCAATTTAAATATAAATTAAATTAAATCTAAATAAATATCACCACATCATCATTAATCAGAATGGAGTGGCTAGAGGTGGGCTGGTGGGGTTGTGGATTGCAGACCAGTGTTGCTGTGTGGCTATTGTCTTACTTTGTGTGTGTGTTGGTGGGGGGGAGGTGTCAGGTGGGGCAACCATGCATGACTACCTCTGACCTGGTCTATATGCCTGGCAGGGTTACACCAACACAAAGAAGCTAGGGTGGGGGATGCATCTGTAAACTGTCCAACTGAAAAACTGTGGGTCATGGTCATTGAGCCATTTCTGCTGCCAAACCTTGTTTTCAAGTTTGTGGATAGGGATACTAGGAGTACCAGCATACCCATCAATCCATACATATATGCATGTGCATATGTTCACATATATAGACGTATATATACGCATATATAAGTGTATATATACATATCTACATGTATATATGTGTATATATGCGCATGTACACACATATATACACATATCTACACATATATATGCGTATATATGTGTATATATGCGCATACATATGTGTATATATCATTATATGTGTATATATGTATCTACACGTACATATGTGTATATATGCATATAGGAGGAGCTACAAATAATAATAAAGGAAAGCAAGAGAGGCAAATGGATTGGCAACTTTATATCGACCAATGGCTCGGAATACCCGTACCGGTAACAAAAATAAAAGCAAAAAACAAGCGAGTGGACCGAGGCCGGCGCGCCGACGATTATATTTATAGGCCGGCGCAGGACTGATTCACCGCCGGAGGCTCGCAGCAAAAGCGTAGTGCCGAAATCAATAGACCATTTCGTAATACCTGGTTAACATTCGAAGAAAAGCATAATGTATTTTACGCCCACCTATATTTGCATAATTCTTTATACGTCTTATAGGAGGAGCTACAAATAATAATAAAGGAAAGCAAGAGAGGCAAATGGATTGGCAACTTTATATTGACCAATGGCTCGGAATACCCAAAGACACTTCAAAGTGTCCCCCAAACCATAACCTCTCAAGTCAGCTGTCCGCTAATAGTGTAGCCACTCTAATATCACTCACCATTCTCATAGCCATAGGCGTCTTCAAGTAAGCATAGATTGAATCGCTCGACCAGTCCCCCCTTACTCGGAGCTCCTCTAAGGCCGCCCCACATAACGCAAGATACGTGCAGCCACCTCTCCTCAGCGAGTGCGATGAAATTTCTGACGGATCTAGACCAGCCCTTTCTGCAAAAAGTTTCAGCATCCCTTGGTAGATGCCGTATGTCAATGGACCCGACCCACCCCCATCTCCGGGAATCCGAAAAGCAGGTTCATGCTGCTCTGCTGGGATCTCGGCAAAATGCCGCTTCACCCAATATACTGCACATAGCGATAAATCCGGACAATTCGCCACCGGAATTTCTAGGGTACGTTGGCCAAACTGTATTGTTTTTGAATGAGTCACACAAACTATCATACCCCACGCAAAAAAATTGAAATAAGCCCTCTTTAGCACGGCATCTGATAATGTCACTTGACATTTCCTTAACAGTGCCCTAAAACTCGTCAATACCGCTGCCCGCCAAGCCGTATGACCAACAGATCCTTTCAAATAACTGAACATCTTCCTAATCATTGATGGCAGGAGGGGAGCCACCCGATGTGGTGCATCCCCTTTTCCCCTCTTCATCCCCTTTAGAGTAGTTTGAAGAGCAAAATCTTTATAATCAATAGGAGGCGAATCATTTCGACGCAGAAAATAATTTAGACCACTCAAGTAATTAATTACTGAAGTATACTTCAACGATCGAAACAGCCAAGTAGCATACAGTGCTACCTGATCCGATGAGCATGGCAAAGGAGTGAAATCACACGAGAATTCCTCAATGAACTCCATATATTTCTTAATCTGAACATCTCTAGTCAATACTGAGTTTGGAGCGTAGAACTGTTGCTGGTAGACCCTCTGTTCTCTCCTCAAAACCGCCAGTCCTGAAACAAACGGAAGCACTATCAAAAAACTTACTACAGCACATACTCGATCCGCCATCAGCAGTACGAAGCCTTTTTAGGGAACCCACCTCATTTAGTCGACTCAATGCATCACAAATAACATTGTCCGCACTAGCAATATGGGTTGATGACACCGTGAAATTGTATTGAACTGCCAGCCAAAAAAGGCGCCGAACATAGAACATCACCCCTTTCGACCTAGACCTCCCCGTGCCTAAGGCAGCCTGAACCGTAGCATTATCTGTCACTACTAATATCGCTTTATCCCTCCACCACTCCGCCCAGTGCACTGCTGCCGCATAAACACCATACATCTCCTTTATATTTATGTGCGCATCGCACGATTTTGCTTCCGATGAGACCCAGTGGTGTCCGACTGCCAATTGCAAGCCAACTTTGTCTCGCTTCTCAAATGTACTTACAATCCAGTCCCGTCCCTGCAATGCTCCAAAACCCCAAGTCGAAGCATCGGTATACACAGGATTAACCACAGCAAACTTCCCCAAAATCGCTGCCGTACCATTAAACCTCCGCACAAATGCTAGCCACCACTGAACATCTTCCCTAAATCCAGATCCAAGTCTAACCTTATAGAAGGGATGCTTCAATGTACCGATCGCATCATAGATGCGACGAGTAAAGGTCCTCCCACCCCTCACTACCTTTGCACAATGCGCCAGGAGCCCTCCCAAACGCTCCAGCTCACGTCTCGTAGCCCGTCTTCGACCCACAAAAGTCTCAAGTATCTTAACTAACTTGACTATCTTATCCTCCGGGAGTCGCATCTCCAGCTTTACTGTGTCAATAATGATTCCAAGGAATCTGATCTCTGTCGTCGGCATTATTAATTTAGGAAAACTAATCAAAAATTAAAAAATCTTCTCAATAGTCTCACAAGTTTCAACTGATCTCGTGCCGCTTCATCCGCAGTGGACGCTATCAGACAGAAATCATCTAAGTAGTTAACGACCCTCTCCACCCCTTCTCGCAAAGCACATCTAACTACAATATTCGAGATTTTCGAAAACACATAAGGACTCGACGACAACCCCATACACAAACGGTTATCTTCCATAAACGTATAATCACTATCGCCCTCAAAGCGCCATTTAATACCTTGCCTTAGTCTATCTCGGGGATGAATGGACACCGCTCTGTATGCGTCCTTTATGTCCACTACTGCCAAATAGTCTCCTTCGTTCATTAAATCAACTACCGTGTCGACTGTGTTGTAACTAAATTTAACACAACAATTATCAGTCATGTTATTTACAGAACTACCGTCCGGCTGACTACAATCTACAACACACCTGCCTCCATCACCCCCCTCCTTAGGGACCACAAATACGTCATGAATGCAACTAGGTCGATCCTCCACCTTCAAAATTATTCCTGCCTCGACTTCCTTCAATAATTTACTATTGATAATGTGCCTATCTCGACTTGACTTATTACGATTCCCGACAGGTTCATAAACTAAGCGACAATCCGCATTTATCACAGTAAACCCGAACACCACTCCTTTTTATATGAAGTGCCATTCATGATCGACATCACCTCGCAGAAAGAGTTCTTAAAAGAACCTGCAAGGTTTCAACTGAGACAGTCTGCCACCTATATAGTGACAACAATCACAAACCCCATTAACACAACTAATTGTAACATGGAAAGTACAAAACGGTCCATCAATATATTCATACAGGGTCACCTCCCAACCACCACCACCCAACAGATCTGAAACAACCAATATATCATCTGCCAAAACTTCAAGATTAACCCAACTGTGTAGACCCCCAGTATCAGTCAAAAAATGTTCAGCAGGCTTAGTCAGTCCGTCGCTCGTGTCACAACTACTGTCCTTTTGAGTCATACTACAAGACGTCAACTCAACATTCAAGATGTCCACATCCAGCGATGCACAATCATCAACCAATTCACTCGACCGGCCCATGTCGGATAATTGGCCGGGTAATCCCACTCGACCCTCTGACGTAACACGATGTTGCTTCACATTCCTGGCCAAAGACACTTCCAGTAATGTCTCGTCGTCATTATCACAGGTCTCCCCACAGCCACTCAGCCCATCAACTGTATCGGCCACACACACGCGTGCGCCCTCCGAACTTGGACCATCCAATAACACTTGCTGACACCGCGAGCTAATTCCTGGGGGCTTACTAACTATTCATTGATTACTCCTTGGTCAGTCCTTACACTTTTGACGACGATGACCCTTCGACCCAGATTTTGAACAAAAATGTCCAAACATGCAGTCCTCCTCCGACTTGAAACAACCAGCTTCACTATTCCAACGGAAACACACCTTCCTATCATTCACCAGTTTTGCCGCATTGGTACGCTTTCCACTATACTCACTACGTTGAGGACGCTTAAATTTCATACTTGATGGTCCATAGTATGAAACACTCGTTCCAGTGTTCGCCTTACCAAATGCAGCAAAACCTGTTGTTTCAGCAAACTTCCGTATCGCACTATCATATTCAATGTGTGCGGCATCCGCAAAGTCATAGGTCATTGCATGCAAACTAATGAAGCCAATATGTTCCAACAGCGCGCGGTGGTCAGCTAAGGTCATTCCCTCAATATTCAAAGCCCATTTAGCTGTTGCATGGATAAGTTCATGAGGATTAAGATTACGCACCTTCTTCTGGCCATAAGTAAATTTGCGTAGCGCCCACTTACCCTTCCTTCTCCTAGAAGAGCTACCACTCCGCGAGTTAGAACTCGCATGGCGGTGGCACCACCTACCACGTGACCGGCGACGTGACCGGCCATATGATGAATGGCCGCCATTCTCTTCCTTATCCAATATGGCTGCCGCCTGCACCGGTACCACCTCGTCCGGTACCTGCTGCCGCTCCACTGCTTCTCCCCGAATGACTGCCGCCTCACGCCCCCGCTCTTCACTCTCCTCCTCCCTTCGAAGTCTCTCACGCTTCTCCTCCAACCACCTCACCCGCTTCTTTTGCTCCATTCTCTCAATATCTTTTAATATCTCCTGCTCATGGTCCTCCAAATCAATTACTGCAATTCCAGCTGCCACCTCCACTGCCTCTTCCTGCTTTACTGCCTTACTCGCCATTTTCAACGCCGTCGTCCGCCTGGTCGTCCGGCCTTGGCCCCTCCCCTCCTTCTCCTTTGTACAACGCACACACTTCTCTGCCTCCTCCACACTATGTGTCACTCCACAATTTAAAGAGAAAGGCATATCAACATACCATGAACTGAGTAGTGACGGCCAAACAGTCAGTTGTGACAGCAAGTAGTGACTGACATCCGTAGTGACAGCAAGTAGTGACCGACATCCGTAGTGACAGCAGGTGGAGTCAACAGCAAAAACAAAAGTAGAAACTGCACATATATATTGTAGTGTCACCACCTATAGAATTCCTATATATATTGTATTTACTTAGCTTAGTCCGTTGAAAACTTCCGTAGTAAATTCCGTAGTAAATTCATATTTTTGGTTTTTTCTCATTAACTACGTCCAGGATTTTGATTCTAACAAAAATACTTTTTTAAATAGACCATGGTGATTCACCAGTAAAAATGACTAATTGCAGAATACAAACAACACAATGTTATAGGCAAGATAAGATTATCTCTTTATTTTAATGTAGTTTTAATTGAATATTATGAACATACTATTCAGAAGAGCATTTTCTTCATAGAACCTTTGAAGAGCTACTTATGCCCATTTGAATTATATATTTTGTTAGGTTCCATCCTCAATATTAAAGTAGTTGCAGACTGTGACAGCGCACCCCTATTTGTTTCTATATGTAAACTGTCCTGGCTTTTCAATACGCCTTGAGAAAACAAGACGTTTTGAATTCCAAGTCGTGGCCCCTACTTGATTAATTAAGAATTAATGAATCCTCTCTCTCTGGATGATGACAAACAAGTGACAGTTACAGTTACATTCATCCGACATGATCCATGAGTAGTCAAGGTAATGGGATGCAGCAGGTTTGTCAGCAACCTATGGCAGGCCGATGTGTGGTGCCCGTTTCTTTGTTATAATTAAACATGTTGCCGTGCAACATATTCAATGCTGAGCGCCAGGCTAGGAAGCGACAAGTATCAATTTGATAAGTCATTGGTTTGACTCGACCGGGAACCGAATTCATGATCTCCCGCAGCCGAGACCCGCACTCTACCGATTCGGCCACCACACCCGGTAAAATCCTGGTTGCTGTCAGAAAATGTGTCTGTTCTTCTTAAATATTTTTTTAATAACTGTGAGGAAGGCAGGGAGTTAGAATCCCAGCCGAGTCAAGGCAATGACTTTCAAAATTCATACTTGTCGCTACCATTTACCAAGCCTGCCGCTTGGCATTAATGGGATAGGACAAGGACTGGTTAACGCAGTATCAGGATAATGTGGCGGATTGGGATATTGGGGGTCATGGTGGCAGTGGCCTGGTGTCTCAGTGAGACAGCACTATTAAGTTGCCATGACTGTACACTGCAATAAGGCGTACCCATCCTGATATGACCATAGGATGTAAAACCCCAACAAACAAACGTTTATTTGAAATAGTTGTATCATATCTTCATCGCAGATATGAATTTGTTTACATCCAACTCTGGCTGAAGATGGAAAACAAATTGATATTTATTATATTACCACTGACCTTCTCCTGTTAGACGAATTGGCGTAGTCTGGGGCGCATTTTGCATCAGATGTCATTTGGATTGCCTTTTGTGGATATTTCTGAATCAAACAGTGAAAGTCCACAATTAAAGCAACGCTATGCAAGTACACACTTCAGTGATGGTAATTCAGAACTGGACAGGCAGACCACCATCTTTGTGTTTGTTTGTTGTTGTTTTACGTCCTAGCAACATCTAAGGTCATATCAGGACGGACCATCTTTCTGTAAAAATCACTGGTATAGATGTGATTGGACCATTGTCCATGTTGTCTGCAACATGGACAATGATGGGATGGGATGGGATGGCTGAATGAGTTAGAGCGTCCATCTCCCGTGTTTGGTAGATCATGGGGTCATGGGTTCGAACCCTGGTCGACTCAAACCAATGACTTAAAAATGTATACTTGTCACTTCCTAGCCAGGTGCTCGGCATTATTAGGATAGGGCAAGGAGCAGTGGAATGAGGAAGACCAATCGTCCACGATTGAAATTTCCCCTGCTTAAACAACTAATAGACAACAACAACAACAACAAAACATGGGTAATTGAGCACGCGAACCTGGCTAACTTTCGTAACTAAGGGCGGATAACTTGGGCACCACCTTCCTGATAAACCCTCCATGAATTTAAACTTTGAAACAATTATTCCATCTAGCGACTCTCATTGAACTAGAACTTAACCACTGTCCAATTAATGATAGGCACATCTTTATATTGCCATCTATTTACTCAACTAATCACATATGCCACCTAGTGGAATTAGTCCCAGCCATCCAAGTAACTATGGACATGCTTGAGGCACCATCTAGTTTATCATCTGTAACTAACCTCACTTACGCCATCTAGCGTCATCTTCTGTTAAACATATATAATCATACGCAGTCAAACTTTCAAGTCGCTTCAAAACAAGCGCCATGACTAACCTTTCAACTGCTATCCCACCCACCCTAACAGACATATAGGAGTTGATGTTAGACTCTGGTTAAGCATCTCTAGCCTCACTAAGACTTTCCATAAAAGACACTCAAATCTGTAATGGCAAGGACAAAAACAAATAAATGCCAATATATTAATATGCTGCGTTCGCATTGCTCAATTAGAACAGAATAGCTACGTGGCCACAACATGATCGATGTTTCCCGCCAGAATGTAGTTTTCTTTTTTAATGAATAATTAAATTTATTGATCTGCGAGAGCATAGTCTAATCTGTGTAGTTTAATTGCGCCGGCAATCAGGGTTTGCATGAATTAATGCAATGCAATCAGTATTTACATGAATATTAATTACCGGTGTCCACACAACCTTTCAGTGCGCCACTAGGTGGCGCGCTACTATGTGATTACGGTATTATTTTTATTTTGTTTTGCTCAAAGTTTGTGTTGAATTTCTTTTTAATCAAGACATTGGGGTTTTATACCCTAGTAACATTAAGGTAGGTGTGGCCGTGCACACTCATGGTGACGTTATAGTGCTGCCCCACTGCGAGACCAGGCTGTTGGCACCATGACCTAATATACCACTCAGGGGCTCTGCTTTCACATACTCAGGTATGCAGTTGCGTACTGCCAGAGATAACAAATATTTAGTTATTATTTTAAAATATGATGTTTTATTATAACCCTTTATTGCATCACGTTTCATTCCAATAGCATTTAATTCCATCTGCGTACCACTTGAAAATCCCAAGCTAGCTCCCCCACCCCCACCAACACCACCACTGGGTCCCAGAAATTGCTAGATTAGGCTGATTGACTTGTCTCTGACGGTGATTGGCCAATGGTCCGGGGGTAAGGTGATGGTATGTGCCATCATCTACCCACGTGACCCTCCCTCCCCTCCCCTCCCCATCACCCCCTCTCCCACCTCTGAGGCCATGTGGTGACTGGACAGTGTCAGGCTGACTACTGACTTCAAAGGAAGTTCTAGAGCTGAGCTGTAAAGGCAGACGGCGGGAGGCAGATGCTTCCCTTCCCACAGAAGCAAAGTGACTGCATTGGTTAGGCTTACTAGCTTCTCTAATTCCCTTCCCATACAGCTAAAGTGAGCTTACTAACTTCTCTGATTCCCTTCCCATTAAAATCAAAATGAGGTTACTAAATTGTCGGATTCGCTTCCCATACGGTCACAGTGGGCTTACTTACTCTTCTCTGATCCCCTTCCCATACAGTCAAAGTGAGCTTACTGACTTCTCTAATTCCCTTCCCATACAATCAAAGTGAGCTTACTAACTTCTCTGATTCCCTTCCCATTCATTCAAAGTGGCCCTACTGACTTCTCTAATTCCCTTCCCATACAATCAAAGTGAGCTTACTAACTTCTCTGATTCCCTTCCCATTCATTCAAAGTGAGCTTACTAACTTCTCTGATTCCCTTCCCATACAGTCAAAGTGAGCTTACTAACTTCTCTGATTCCCTTCCCATTCAGTCTAAGTGAGCTTACTAACTTCTCTGATTTCCTTCCCATACAGTCAAAGTGAGCTTACTAACTTCTCTGATTCCCTTCCCATACAGTCAAAGTGAGCTTACTAACTTCTCTGATTCCCTTCCCATTCATTCTAAGTGAGCTTACTAACTTCTCTGATTCCCTTCCCATCCGTTCTAAGTGAGCTTACTAACTTCTCTGATTCCATTCCCATACAGTGAAAGTGGGCTTACTAACTCTTCTCTGATGCCCTTCTCATACAGTCAAAGTGGGCTTGCTAACTCTTCTCTGATCCCCTTCCCATACAGTCAAAGTGGGCTCACTAACTCTTCTCTGATCCCCTTCCCATACAGTCAAAGTGGGCTCACTAATTCTTCTCTGATCCCCTTCCCATACGGTCAAAGTGGTCTTACTAACTCTTCTCTGATCCCCTTCCCATACAGTCAAAGTGAGCTTACTAACTCTTCTCTGATCCCCTTCCCGTACAGTCAAAGTGGGCTCACTAACTCTTCTCTGATCCCCTTCCCATACAGTCAAAGTGGGCTTGCTAACTCTTCTCTGATCCCCTTCCCATACGGTCAAAGTGGGCTTACTAACTCTTCTCTGATCCCCTTCCCATACAGTCAAAGTGAGCTTACTAACTCTTCTCTGATTGCCTTCCCATACAGTCAAAGTGAGCTTACTAACTTCTCTAATTCCCTTCCCATACAGTCAAAGTGGGCTTGCTAACTCTTCCCTGATCCCCTTCCCATACAGTCAAAGTGAGCTTACTAACTTCTCTGATTCCCTTCCCATACAGTCAAAGTGGGCTTGCTAACTCTTCGCTGATCCCCTTCCCATACAGTCAAAGTGGGCTCACTAACTCTTCTCTGATTCCCTTCCCATTCATTCAAAGTGAGCTTACTAACTTCTCTGATTCCCTTCCCATACAGTCAAAGTGAGCTTACTAACTTCTCTGATTCCCTTCCCATCCAGTCAAAGTGAGCTTACTAACTTCTCTGATTCCCTTCCCATTCATTCAAAGTGAGCCTACTAACGTCTCTGATTCCCTTCCCACACAGTCAAAGTGAGCTTACTAACTTCTTTAATTCCCTTCCCATTCATTCAAATTGAGCTTACTAACTTCTCTGATCACTTCCCATTCATTCAAAGTGAGCTTACTAACTTCTTTAATTCCCTTCCCATACAATCAAAGTGAGCTTACTAACTTCTCTGATTCCCTTCCCATTCATTCAAAGTGAGCTTACTAACTTCTCTGATTCCCTTCCCATTCATTCAAAGTGAGCTTACTAACTTCTCTGATTCCCTTCCCATTCATTCAAAGTGAGCTTATTAACTTCTCTGATCACCACCCATTCATTGAAAGTGAGCTTACTAACTTCTCTGATTCCCTTCCCATTCATTCAAAGTGAGCTTACTAACTTCTCTGATTCCCTTCCCATTCATTCAAAGTGAGCTTACTAACTTCTCTGATTCCCTTTCCATACAGTCAAATTGAGCTTACTAACTTCTCTGATTCCCTTCCCATTCATTCAAAGTGAGCTTACTAACTTCTCTGATTCCCTTCCCATACAGTCAAAGTGAGCTTACTAACTTCTCTGATCCCTTTCCCAATCATTCAAAGTGAGCTTACTAACTTCTCTGATTCCCTTCCCATGCAGTCAAAGTGAGCTTACTAACTTCTCTGATTCCCTTCCCATTCATTCAAAGTGAGCTTACTAACTTCTCTGATCACTTTGTATTCATTCAAAATGAGCTTACTAACTTCTTTAATTCCCTTCCCATACAATCAAAGTGAGCTTACTACTTCTCTGATTCCCTTTCCATACAGCCAAAGGGAGCTCACTAACTTCTCTGATTCCGTTCCCATACAGTCAAAGTGAGCTTACTAACTTCTTTAATTCCCTTCCCATTCATTCAAAGTGAGCTTACTAACTTCTCTGATCACTTCCCATTAATTCAAAGTGAGCTTACTAACTTCTTTAATTCCCTTCCCATACAATCAAAGTGAGCTTACTACCTTCTCTGATTCCCTTCCCATGCATTCAAAGTGAGCTTACTAACTTCTCTGATTCCCTTCCCATACAGTCAAAGTGAGCTTACTAACTTCTCTGATTCCCTTCCCATTCATTCAAAGTGAGCTTACTAACTTCTCTGAATCCCTTCCCATACAGTCAAAGTGAGCTTACTAACTTCTTTAATCCCCTTCCCATTCATTCAAAGTGAGCTTACTAACTTCTCTGATCACTTCCTATTCATTCAAAGTGAGCTTAATATCTTCTTTAATTCCCTTCCCATACAATCAAAGTTAACTTACTAACTTCTCTGATTCCCTTCCCATTCATTCAAAGTGAGCTTACTAACTTCTCTGATCCCCTTCCCGTACAGTCAAAGTGAGCTTACTAACCTATCTGATCCCCTTCCCATACAGTCTACGGGAGCTTACTAACTTCTCTGATTCCCTTCCCATTCATTCAAAGTGAGCTTACTAACTTCTCTGATCCCCCTCCCATTCATTCAAAGTGAGCTTACTAACTTCTCTGATTCCCTTCCCATACAGTCAAAGTGAGGTTACTAACTTCTCTGATTCCCTTCCCATACAGGCAAAGTGAGCTTATTAACTTCTCTGATCACTTCCCATACAGTCAAAGTGAGCTTACTAACTTCTCTGATTCCCTTCCCATTCATTCAAAGTGAGCTTACTAACTTCTCTGATTCCCTTCCCATACAGTCAAAGTGATCTTACTAACTTCTCTAATTCCCTTCCCATACAGTCAAAGTGAGCTTACTAACTTCTCTGATTCCCTTCCCATACAGTCAAAGTGATCTTACTAACTTCTCTAATTCCCTTCCCATACAGTCAAAGTGATCTTACTAACTTCTCTAATTCCCTTCCCATACAGTCAAAGTGAGCTTACTAAATTCTCTGATTCCCTTCCCATACAGTCAAAGTGAGCTTCCTAACTTTTCTAATTGCCTTCCCATAGAGTCAATGTGAGCTTACTAACTTCTCTGATTCGCTTCCCATTCATTCTAAGTGAGCTTACTAACTTCTCTGATTCCCTTCCCATACAGTCAAAGTGAGCTTCCTAACTTTTCTAATTGCCTTCCCGTACAGTCAATGTGAGCTTACTAACTTCTCTGATTCCCTTCCCATACAGTCAAAGTGGGCTTGCTAACTCTTCTCTGATAGCCTTCCCATACAGTCAAAGGGGGCTTACTAACTCTTCTCTGATCCCCTTCCCATACAGTCAAAGTGGGCTTACTAACTCTTCTCTGATCCCCTTCCCATACAGTCAAAGTGGGCTTGCTAACTCTTCTCTGATCCCCTTCCCATACAGTCAAAGTGGGCTTACTACCTCTTCTCTGATCCCCTTCCCATACAGTCAAAGTGGGCTTTAACTTCTCGACCCTTCCATACTCAAGTGGCTTCTAACTTCTCTGATCCCCTTCCCATACAGTCAAAGTGGGCTTACTAACTCTTCTCTGATCCCCTTCCCATACAGTCAAAGTGAGCTTACTAACGTCTCTGATCCCCTTCCCATACATTCAAAGTGAGCTTACTAACTTCTCTGATCCCCTTCCAATACAGTCAAAGTGGGCTTGCTAACTCTTCTCTGATCCCCTTCCCATACAGTCAAAGTGGGCTCACCAACTCTTCTCTGATCCCCTTCCCATACAGTCAAAGTGGGCTTGCTAACTCTTCTCTGATCCCCTTCCCATACAGTCAAAGTGGGCTCACTAACTCTTCTCTGATCCCCTTCCCATACAGTCAAAGTGGGCTCACTAACTCTTCTCTGATCCCCTTCCCATACGGTCAAAGTGGGCTTACTAACTCTTCTCTGATTGCCTTCCCATACAGTCAAAGTGAGCTTACTAACTTCTCTAATTCCCTTCCCATACAATCAAAGTGAGCTTACTAACTTCTCTGATTCCCTTCCCATACAGTCAAAGTGGGCTTGCTAACTCTTCCCTGATCCCCTTCCCATACAGTCAAAGTGAGCTTACTAACTTCTCTGATTCCCTTCCCATACAGTCAAAGTGGGCTTGCTAACTCGTCTCTGATCCCCTTCCCATACAGTCAAAGTGGGCTCACTAACTCTTCTCTGATTCCCTTCCCATTCATTCAAAGTGAGCTTACCCCTCCTGATATGACCTTAAATCTTAAGCAGCTCAGCTTATGCGACAATCCACCACCTTAGCACATAATACTGAACTTACTATAGCTAACCCACTAACACACTAACCTCCTTCTTAATGTACTAATATTCGCAACTTAGGTACCCATTGAACTACTTATTTACAATATAATATAGATGGCAGGAAAACCAGTGCCTCGGCGTTGGGAAAATAGTTGGTTGGTTGGTTGGTTATTTGAGTTTTAAGTCCTGGCAACATATAAGGTCATATCAAGACGGGTACCGACTTGTGACAGTCCACACTCATGATGACTTTATAGTGCTTCCCGACTGGGAGACCAGGTCGCCAGCTGAAAAATGTATGTTCTGATGAATAAACTGTTTTACACAAAAAATATTATCTGTGCGGTTGTTCACAAAGAAGTGTTTGGAGCGACAATCAATTCGCTCAAACCCCACGGCGTCCTCCCACTGTGGCTTTTATCCATGGGGTGAAGCCATTGGGCTCTGCAGGCAGTGTGGGGGGATTTCAATCTTTAGAATCACAACTCGTTGGTGGGGGAGGATTATTAGAGTTTGTACAAGTGGTTTTATAACAAAAAAGCACATCATTTCGCTGCTCTTTTTCTGTAGGGTTTGGTGTGGGTTTTTTTTCTCCTTTTCTTTAATAGGAAAAATATGAAGACTTCAGGTGTAAAACCTCGTAAACGCCCATCTAAAATCTAATTAAAATCAACGATCTTTACCTGAAAGTAATTGTAATTCTCACTAATTCTATTATTCTTGTAATGATATGATCTTAACAACTGTCCAACTCATGATGGGCACATCTTTATGTCACCATCTATTTACTCAACTAATCACATATGCCACCTAGTGGAATTAGTCCCAGCCATCCAAGTAACTATGGACATGCTTGAGGTGCCATCTAGTTTATCATATGTAACTAACCTCACTTACGCCATCTAGCGTCATCTTCTGATGGTTAGCTCAGAATAGAGGTGGTGATGGATTTGGTTGGGGTAGTGGTAAGGATGGTGGTGCTTGTTGAGGTGGTGGTGTGGAGGTGGTGGTGATTACATAGAGATGGTGATGGTGTAGTAGTGATATTGAGAGGTCGTGGTGTAGTGGTGGTGGCGGTTGCATAGATATAGTGCCACTAGAGGTGGTGATGGTGTAATGGTGATGGACAAATGGTTGTGTTGATGTAGAGTTGGTGGTGTAGAGGTGGTGGTGATGGGGTGGTGGTGGTTGAATAGAGATGATGGTACTAGATGTATTGATGGTGTAGTGGTGGGCACCTGGTTATGGTGGTGTAGAGGTGGTAGTGTAGAGTTGGTGGTGTAGAGGTGGTGGTTGAATAGAGATGATGGTACTAGAGGTATACACGATAACACGGTTTGGCCATATATGGGCATGTCCTAATTTCGCGAGAACGAGGCCACTTCCGGTTATAGGTAAACAAAGCCCTGATAGCCTTGAGTTTGCCGGAATGCACAATGCAAAGCATTAGTTTTATTCAAAAATAATAGAAATTCAGAACCCTAACCATATCAATTTAATATAATCTTTTTTGTAAACATGTTTCTATGTGTATTCCAATCAGTTTGTTTCTAGGTGTTGTACTTTTAGAGATATTTAACTTTTTCTCTCTGAAGATTGCTCACTGCCACTGACAATGCATTGAACTGATTGAGTATGCCGGTACGCGCAGTGCAAAACGTCAGTTTGATTCAAAACTAATAGAAATCCAGAACCCTAACCATATCAATTTAATATAATCTTTTTGGTAAACATGTTTTCTATGTGTACTCCAATCAGTTTGTTTCTAGGTGTTGTGGTTTTAGAGATATTTAACTTTTTCTGTATGAAGAATGCTGACTGCCATTGACAATGCATTGCGTTTGCCGGTACGCGCAGTGCAAAACGTTAGTTTTATTAAAGATTAATAGAAATGCAGAACCCTAACCTTATAAATTTAATATAATCTATTCGATGAATATGTTTTCTATATGTGTACCACGCGGTTTGTCTATAGGTGGTGTCGTTTTATAGATATTTCACTTTTTCTGTAAAAAAGAATGCTCACTGCCACACTGGTGATACTGCCACGCGTGTTTGTTTACCTGCGAACACGAATTAGGTCAAGATGGCCGCCAAACCGTGTTTAGGTGTATTGTATGGTGTAGTGGTGATGGGCACCTGGTTGTGGTGATGTAGAGGTGGTGGTGTAGAGTTGGGTGTGTAGAGGTGGTGGTGGTGAGATAGAGATGGTGGTGCATAGGTGGTGGCGTGGAGGTGATAGTAGTGAGGATATAGAGAGGTGGTGGTGATAGAGAGTTATTGATGGTGAAGTGGTGGTGCACAGGTGGTTGTGGTGATGTAGAGGTGGTGGTGGAGGGGCAGGTTGTAATAGTGATAGTGCAGGTGAGGGTGATGGAGAGCGTGGTCTTGGTGGTCCCTGTGGTCATGGAGTGTGATCCTTCCCAAAATAATGTATAGATGAATGACCAAACACTTACAAAAATGTATCCTACAACACCTGATGCTCAGCATTGGTTGCAATGCTCACATTGCATTTGATTCGAAGGGAATGACACTCTCCGCCATCCCCTGGCCACACCTGAACCACTCACGGAAAACCAGTGCTTTTAGACCCGGCATCACTACCCGCCATTATAACCTTATAGTTGGGTGTATGTTGGCACTTCCCAGTGAGACGACAAAGCAACCACACCTTGAGTTTCTTCCGCCCACTCTCCCTTCTAATTGTTCGTTAAAATTATTATCTGCATTACTTCATAAGCCAGGAGTGGACACGTTCAGCCACCCGTTTTGTAAATTAACTTTCTTTTACTACCTGCTCTTCCCTCGTTGCATCATTCCTTTTCGAATCACTAGCACAAACCAATGCCTAATTGCCTCTTTGTCAACACAAGTGGAACATCCCGCGCACCCAATCCTGGGCTGCACTACAAAATCCACCAGGAATCCCCACTCTCGCAACTCAGTGATGAAAGTCCTGAATTGACATCAGTTGTTGCTAGGACGATGGACCCCAAAATCAATTAACTATCCAGTGTCCAGTGATGCAAGTCCTGAAGTTACTTCAGTTGTTGCTAGGACGCAAGACCCCAGAATCAATTAACTATGCAGTGTCTAGTGTCCTGATGTTACCTCAGTTGTTGCTAGGATGCAGAACCCAAGAATCAAATAACTCCATCCAGTGTCCTTTTAGTAGTGTCGTGGGGGGCTGATGAAAATGTGCAATCTTGCACCTAGAGCAGAAATCCAGTGTCCAGTGATGCAAGTCCTGATGATACTTCAGTTGTTGCTAGGACACAAGACCCCCAGAATCAATTAACTATACAGTGTCTAGTGTTCTGATGTTATCTCAGTTGTTGCTAGGACGCAAAACCCGAGAATCAATTTACTCCAGCCAATGTCCTTTTAGTAGTGTCGTGGGGGAAGGGGGTGATGAAAATGGAAAATATTGTGCCTGAAGCGGAAATCGAACCCACATCTCTTTCATTCCGGGCCAATGTACTAACCATTACACCACCTAGGCTCCCTCATGTCACCACCTTACCCACCCCTACCTGTCTATGCGGCTCCTTGCCTGAGAGGTCAGTGCAGACTACTACAGTAGCTTTGCTTGTATGTAGTGGCTTGTAGACAGACGTTGGAGTAGATGGTGGCATTCTGCTGATGACTGGGGTGACCTTGACCCCACCACCCCCACCTCCAACCCTTCAGTGCTTCTTGAAAGGTCACCCCCTTCCAGGCCCCTTATAACATGTTCTGACCGTCCGCCACCACAGCAGCCATTTAGAGCCGATTCATCTTCTTGTGTCTCTCTTTGAAGCAAATGCAATCTAACCTTGAGGAGAGATAGGATGTGGCGTTTGGGTTTATATGTCAATCTGACCTTCAGGAATGTTTGGCTGTGACCTTCGGTTTATATACCAATCTGTCTTTGAGGAATAATACGCTGTGACCGTGGGGGTTTATATACCAATCTGAGCTTGAGGAATGATTTGTTGTGACCTTCAGGTTAATATAGCGATCTGATCTTGAGGAAGTTAGGCTGTGACCTTCGGGTTTATATGCCAATTTGACCTTGAAGAACAGTGGGCTGTGACGTTCGAGTTTATATGAAAATCTGACCTTGAGGAACGATAGGCTGTGACGTTTGGGTCTATATGCCAATCTGACCTTGAGCAATGATAGGATGTGACCTTCAGGTTAATATACCAATCTGACCTTGAGCAATGATATGCTGTGACCTTTGGATTTATATGCCCAAATTATCCTTGAAAAACTATATTCTGTGACATTGGGATTTATATGCCAAACTAACCTTGAGGAACGATAGGTTGTGACCTTCAGATTTATATACCAAGATGGTATAATAAGTTTACATGTTTGCACTTCAAATATCTCAAAAGTTACCTATTTAAAATAAAAGTTACTTCAACTAAAGTAAGGCACATTTTAAAAATCAATTTATTATATTTATCTTAGAAAAATGACATGAAGTCTAAACCATCGGACTATGCAACTTTAAGCATGTGTTGCTGCATAGAAGATGCACCCACCTCTGCCAATTTGGATTTCCACCACTGTGTATAACTTACAGCGTCATCAAAGGCCAGTTGCTCTATGAGGTGTGGGAGGTTAAAAATCCCTTGGGTCGGTAAAAGTGTAGGCTCGGGCTTTCTATCGACAAACTGTCTAATGGTGAAAACAAGTCTATTCAGACTTATCCATGATAGGCAGTATAAATCTTCAAATAGATGAGAAAGCCAATTAACTTTGTGTTCAACCTGTTGCTACTGAGGCCAATAGAGTCCTCCCTTTCAAAATACCTGCCAAAATTAATTTAGCATGTTTTCACTTCAAATATCTCCAAAGTTAGACACGTATAATTAAAGATACTTCAAACTAAAATCATCATCATCATGCTGTCGGTCGTGATGCGACAAAGACTGCTTTCATTACTTGACTGTCACTCTCCATTTAGCTCTCTGCTGTGAGAGTGATGTCCATGAGTCGGTCTTAATGTCTCTCAGCTTCAGAGAAACCTGAAGACAGAGAAACTAAAAGTAAGGTACATAATAACAATTAACCTGATATGTTTATATAATAAATGTCAGAAACTGAAAACCTGTGCACTGTGTATGTAGTATAAATTAAATATCTTGCCAGTGGCAGTGCTCTAGTACATATATATATATATATTGATATCCATTACTAAGGCGGGGTTCGAGACCAAATAGCTGCCACTGCAGGGCGAGGCCCCTAAGCTGTAGGCCACCTAAAAGCTTTCCTGTTCTAATTACACTTCCCACGGCCGACTCTGTAAGTGGCCCTCATCACATGAGCAGATTGCAGGGAGACCCTCTTAGAGGTTAGGGGACCAGTTGGGTTACTTTGGGGTTGTTGTTTTTTAAAGTGTTTTTTTTAAATTGCATTAGTTGATTAAGAAGAGGAAATTTCAATACCAA
This sequence comes from Branchipolynoe longqiensis, assembly GCA_030323885.1. Classification (NCBI taxonomy): domain Eukaryota; kingdom Metazoa; phylum Annelida; class Polychaeta; order Phyllodocida; family Polynoidae; genus Branchipolynoe; species Branchipolynoe longqiensis. The sequence continues at coordinate 88,956,115 of CM059192.1, forward strand.
AGAGAATACTCTTCCTCATTCAACTGCTCCTTACACTATGCTGTGAATGCCAAATAGTCGGCTAGGTAGCGACAATATTAATTTGTATAAATCATTGGTTTGACTCTTCTGGGATTCGAACTTCCGACCTTCCGCACGGGAGGCCTGGGCTCTACCGATTCGGTGTTTATTGGGGAAGCGGGCACTTAATTCGCACAGTGTGCCTTACACGCCAACATGCTGTAGTTCCACCAGCAGCCATCAGGTGTAGAGTTTGCTGGTTCCCCAGCAAACACCAAACAAATACACTAAGCTGTTTCTCAGACATCGCTGTCTAAATTATATATTTGGAGTCCTCTCCGACCCTTTTTAAATAGAGAAACCGGGCGCGGTGGCCTAATCGGCAGACCATGGGCCTCGACTGTGGAAGGTCAGGAGTTAGGTTCCCGGTCAAGTCAAACCAATGACTTGTCAAATTGATACTTGTCGCTTCCTAGCCTGGCGCTCGGCATTAATAGGATAGTGTAACGACTGGTTAGCTCAGTGTCAGGATAATCTCACTGAGTGGGATATCACTGAGTGGTGACCTGATTTCCAAGTGGGGCAGCACTAGAAATTCACCATGAGTGTCCACTGTCACAAGTCGGTACCCCTCCTGATATGACCTTTGATGTTGCCAGGACGTAAAACGCCAACAAACACAACATTTTTATAATAGAAATGAAGAAAGGGTGACATTAAACAAATTCCTGCTGCACCGAATTGCAATGACCACTTTGGCAGGCTTTGCTGGTGTTTATTGGTGTTTTACATCCTAGCAACATTTATACACGGAATATTTTACACGGTGTTCTGCTTGGTTTTCGTAGATCTGTTGGCCTCAGAAGTCACAATTAGAAGTCACAATCAGTTAGCTCAGTATCAGGAAAATGTTTGCCTTTTTCCTCTTTTTTTGTTCAGTGCTAGGCAAAAGTATTCCATTTTTCCCGTAATCGATTCATGTAATCTGGCCCTTGTGACGTGATTTTGAAATATCGCGATTAATTATTCGGGTCACTCACCAATTCCAGACGACTAAACCAGCCAATCAAAAGGGCTCCCTCGCTGTGCGATTCATTGTCACATGACCCAGGGATAAGGTGGATAAGTGGAGGGTCGTGGGGCGGGAAGGGGGAGGGGTGGTGATCATTGGTTCGAAGTGTTTAAAAACAATCGGGGAAAATGTGAACAAATTGCAATCAAAAGGGCAAAGGGTGGCAGTCGTTAAGTTATTAGAAGAACTGTCCTGCTTTTTTCCCGGCCAATCTTGTCAATCGATAGCCCTTTGTGTTCACTTTTTTTGGCCTAGCGATTCCACAACCTACCCGCCCTCTGATTGGTTGGTTGTTAGAATTTTAATCCTGGTGATATCGAAGGTCATATCATGATGGGTACCGACTTGTGACGGTGCACACTCATGGCGACTTTATAGTGCTGCCGCACTGGGAAATCAGGTTGGTTGGTTGGTTGTTGGAGTTTTACGTCATCGGCAAACTTCTAAGGTCATATCAAGACGGGTACCGACTTGTGACAGTGCGCACTCATGGCGACTTTATAGTGCGGCCCCACTGGAAGATCAGGCTGCAAGTACCATGACCTGATATCCCACTCAATCACATTATCCTGACACTGAGCTATCCAGTCCTTGACGTATCCTAATAATGCCAAGCTCCTGGCTAGGAAGCGGCAAGTATCAATTTTAAAAGTCATCGGTCTGACTGAGAATGAAACTCGCGATCTCCAACACGGGAGGCCTGCGTGCTATCGATTCGCCTACCACATCCGGTAGGGGAGGAATTGTAATGGTTGGTTTAAAGTGTTTTAAAAAAAGCAATTGGGTAAACTGTGAACAAAGGATTTGCTTTCAAATGTCGCAATGTGGTTCTAAGATAATTGTCTGATGTTTTGTTAGTGAACCATCGACAACTATGCACAAAGACCCTATAATACTAAGACGGCTCACTCAGCGTGTACTGTGTAATCAAAATGATCAAACCCACCACTTGGTGCGCTGGCTGTTCTCTTGGTTAAACAGTTGCTATATTATATGTATAAATGTATATATGAATGTGAAAGATGTGTGATGATGGCGATGCTGATGATGATGCTGATGATGATGTGTATTTGTTCATAGCAATTTCATATTGATGTGTATTCATACTTACCTATCTCATGCATAATATAATTGTATGTGTTTAAATGTGAAACACCAACCAGCAGCCAAGCTGATCAAACCCACCACAAGGTGGCACTGCGAAATTGACATTACCATGGGAGAGATAGGGAGTTAGCCGTCTTAGTATTATAGGGTCTTTGCTATACACACCCATAACTGAACTATGCATCCTGCTAAATCCTGCTTGGTTGATTGGGGTTTTACGTGCTATCACCATTTCAGATCACATCAGCACGTGCACTGACATTAGACTCATTGTGACATTATACAGCGCCACCCCACTGGGTTTTGTTTTGTTGTTGTTCTATGTCCTAGCCACATCTAAGGTCATATCAGGACGGGTACCGACTTGTGACAGTGCGCACTCATGGCAACTTTATAGTGATGCCCCACTGGGAGACCAGGCCACCAGCACCATGACCTGATATCCCACTCAGTCACATTATCCTGACACTGAGCCAACCAGTCCTTGCACTATCCTATTAATGCCGAGCGCCTGGCTAGGAAGCAACATGTATCAATTTTTAAGTCATCGGTTTGACTCAACCAGGGTTCGAACCCATGATCGTATGGTCTAGCAACACGGGAGACAGATGCTCTAACTCATTCGGCCATCCCGTCTGGTTGCCCCACTGGGAGTGATACTATGCCGCTGGCGCCATGACCCGACATCCCACTTAGTCACATTATCCTGACACTGGAACAGCCAGTCCCATATTGCCTTACGCCAGTAATGCTGAAAGAAACTAGAACTACAGTTGGGATTAGCAGATCACTGTGCAGTATAATCCAGACGGGATATCCGGATGTAGTTGAGCGTCCGTCTCCGGTGTTGGTAAGGTGTCATTTGAATCTTTGGCTTCGAACCCTGGCCGAGTCAAATCAATGACTTTAAAATGTACACTTCCCACTACCTAGCCTGGTTCCCCACATTACTAGGATAGGGCAAGGAGCAGTGGAATGAGGAAGACCAATTGTCGGCGAGTGAAATTTCCCCTGCTTAATCAGCTAATGAATAAACAACATGTGTGGGAAAGTGTCATTTAGAGGATTTCCACCTCCAACCTCCCCTCTAGTGGCCGTAGTAAGAACTAATTATTGTTTGGGTAGCAGCTCACTGTGCTGCCTGCTCCATGGAAAAGGTCTTCTAGAGTCGTTCTACCACCAATCCACTGGTGGCAGTGGCAAGAACTAGTATTGTGGATAGCAGCCCACTGTGCTGCATGCGCTGTGGAAAGGGTCTTCTATAGGGTTTCTACCACCACCCTACCCTCTGGTGGCAATGGCAAGAACTAGTATTGTGGGTAGCAGATCACTGTGCTGCATGCTCTGTGAAAAGGGTCTTTTAGAGGAGTTCTACCATCAGCCAACCCTCTAGTAGCAGTGACAAGAACTAATTATGTTGTTGGTAGCAGATCCTTGTGCAGTATGTTTTGTGGAAAAGGTCTTCTAGAGGATTTCTACCATCAACCTACCCTCTGGTGACAGTTTCAAGAACTAATTATGGTGTATGTAGCAGCTCAGTCTGATTGACGCATGTTCTACGGAAAAGGTCTTTTAGGTTATTTCTATCACTAACCTACCCTCTGGTGGCAGTGGCATGAACTAATTATGTTGTATGTAGCAGCTCAGTCTGATTGACGCATGTTCTACAGAAAAGGTATTTTAGGTTATTTCTATTACTAATCTACCCTCTGGTGGCAGTGTCATGAACTAATTATGTTGTGGGTAGCAGCTTAACGTGTTACATGTGCCGCGGAAAATGTCTTCTAGATGATTTCCACCACCAACCTACCTGATGGTGGCAGTGGTTAGAATTAATGTTGTGGGTAGCAGTTCACTGCGAATGCTCCACAGAAAATGTCTACTCGTGAATCGCTAATCAATTCCGGGTCATGACACGAAATAAAACTGCAAGATGCGCAGGTCCGGATACACTAAGAGTTAACAAATATAAATGAACGTGGTCCGTCTTAACAAAGAATTGTTGTGCGTTGTCTAAAACATGCTGTAATCGCTCACACTTTGTTCAGCAGAGGGGGATTAAGTCTATGCAACGTTGCTTTCTCCAAAACTGGAAACTCAAAAACATCAGACTCTGTAACTGTAAAGTCGCAAGTATACCTCACACAGTCCAGACAGAGCGCTGACCTATTCAATGTTGCACACTTCAGAGCGAAGACCAAGACTACTCGGATACTGGTGTGAGAGCTGCTATTTGCAGATGACAGTGCACTGGTTGCCCACTGTGCTGAAGAGATCAAGAAAATAGTGGACACTTTCTCCGATGCATCAAAGAAGTTTGGCCTGAAGATTAACAGCGAGAAGATGGAGGTGCTGAATCAAACCAACTCTACAAGAACGCGAGAGGAGGATATCATGTTTGACAGAAACAAGCTGAACTCCGTTCCGGAATTCACCTACCTCGGAAGCACTATATCAAGTGATGGACGCATTGATGCTGAAATATAGAGGAGGATGGCCAAGGATAGCGCATCTTTCGGCCTACTACGCCAGAGACTCTGGAACAACCACCATGTGTCCATGTTGGTCAAAGGCAAGATCTACCATGCAATCGTGCTATCCACCCTACTATAAGGAGCCGAGGCCTGGACAGTGTACAGAGGACAGGTGAAAAAGCTGTATGCCTTCATGATGCGACATTTGTGGTCGATCATGAGGCTAACCTGAAAGGACAAAGTGACAAATAAGGAAATACTCGAATGGACAGGGCTGCCCTCTATGGAAGATCTTCTGATCAAAAAGAATCTCTGGTGGACTGGACACCTCATGAGGATGTCATCAGACAGGCTACCAAAGCAGATCCTCTACTCTCAACTGTCTTCTGCTTACAGAAAGAGAGGGCGGCCTCATCTCTGGTTCAAGGATACCATCAAGAGAAACCTGGAGCTGAGAGACATTAAGACCGACTCATGGACATCACTCTCACAGCAGAGAGCTAAATGGAGAGCGGCAGTCAAGTAATGAAAGCAGTCTTTGTTGCATCGTGACTGACAGCATGATGATGATGATGATGATGATGATGATGATGATGATGATGATGATGATGATGATGATGATGATAGCTCACACAGGAACAAACGATTCCGGTATCAAAATCTCTCCCAAACACACCTTTGCTTAGTTTTTTTCAGTTCATGCAACTGAACATCTGGGGGAGTGTTGAGGTCTGTGATGTATGAATGACATCATGGTTGGGATTCCCTCATCACATGACCTAGTATAGAGGCGTTCCCCACACACAGGGGAATCCATGGAAATGACAAAGATGGCCACAACAGAAAGCTCTCAATTTAACTTTCAAAGTTTATTAATCTACATGATTTAATCAATTGTTCACACAAAAGGTAACTGGTTATGATAAATAAACATTTGAACTTAATATTTAGCATATTAGATTGACAATTCTGACATTTTTCTCTATAGGGTTGTCTAAATGCCTTGTCACTGCTGCTGGACTAAATACAACCCGAGCCAAGTGTGCATGCTCCGTGGAAATCCTACATTACACTCCAACTGCTGTGGCATTATTTTAAAGACCTGCTGTCACGATCAGAGGGAACGCTGCACGTGAAACCATGGCATGCCTATGTCGAATTTCTCAAGTCACATAATATGGAGATTCTTTTTCTTTCTGTGTTTTTATTTTGTTAAATTGATTTATTACAATCGTGGATAATTGACGATTATCACCACCAACCCGCCCTCTGACGGCAGTTGCAAAGACTGGTTTTCACGATAAGACTTCCGAACTGATGTATTAGATAGTACACAGAACAGGAGTAGCCAGGATAAAGATAGAGGGAAATAGAATAAAAATACCAAATGCAATATGCACATTTTAGAATCTAGATTGAGAGCTAGATATAACCAGGGTTACAAATTCAGATATTAGTTTCTCCCTATTACTGATCAAGAAACAATGACAACATCATAATCAAATGGTCACTCTATTTCTGAGTCATGTTCTTATTTTTCATGTAAGAGTGAGTTTAGTATAAAATGTGTATTAAATAATGACTCTAAACTAACTTAGAACCGACCTCCAGACCTTTCAGACATGGTGTAAAAATATACGGTCTTTCGGTCATGGTAGACGAGTTGGGGAAAAACATTAATATCTCAGGTGACACGGAGTTGGGGACTATTGATATGTAACACAGAAGCAATGGATGCCCACTCACTGTGTGACATAAGAAAGCTATGTGTAAATAGTATGATGCACAGTGACCGTGATTGTGATATGATGTCCATATATGAAGATACTGTTACTTATTACAGAAATGTTCCCTCCATGCACCAGGAAGGGTGCAAATGGAGTGGGAGCATTTATATATATTTTCTTTAACTGTATGATGACTACTTGTTACCACAGGACCTCTGGGCAAGCACACCAGCCATTCTGCATACATTATGGACACCACCTACACTGGGGTTGAGTGAGAGGTGGCCCTTTTGGGTGCCGCCCACCCAGGCTGCAGGGGTTTTTTGATTGGCTGGTTGTGTGAGCCCAGACAGCTTATACTCCTTGCACTTGCAATGCATACACACTCACTGTAGAAGTACTGAAAGAAGCAGTTGAACACACTGAGCTGGGTGCAACAACCATTGGACTCAGGTTCAATGGGCTGTAGGCACTGATTTCATGAGTAAGCAGGAACCTTGTGGGTCTGTGTAGCAGGTTGTACGTGAGTCAGTGTGGAAGGTCACTAGTAGGTGAACAAGAGTTGTAGCCAATAAAGCTCAACCTTATCACAGCCAATCTTGCGTTACTTGTCTTCCCTTCTTCCTTATGACTTGCTTAGAATACTTTGAAGGTGGGCACTGGCAGACAGTTGTCAGGAACCGCCTGAATAGCAGTGAGTAAGCACCGTAACTGAGACGGCCATTAGTCGACTTGTCGAGAGTGTCTAGAAGCCCTGTCAGTGTTGCTGGACTAACTAGCCTACAACACAGCAAGAGCAACCGACCTCAGCACTCTCCCCCCACATATGCAGTTGCATAAACTGGAAAACCTGCAACGGCATGCTTGGAGAGCATTTGTCGAAGTGTAGTCCGTGTCTCAATGGCTTATACTGGGTCTGTTTAAATGTTTGAATCCCATATAAATATATATACATAACATGTATCATACATGCTGGAGAGACATGCTACCCATTGCAGGACAGTCATCAACTCATAACCGTGAGTTTAAGATCAATAAAATGAGAGTAAACAATAGTATATTGTCATTTCTTCTCACAAAGAATAGTGAATGACTGGAATTCTCTTCCACAGGATATAGTGACAGCACCATCAATTAATGCATTTAAAAGTAGGCTGGACAAACATTGGGTGAATCATCCGTGTCTCTACAAATATAAGGCAACTATGAATGTTTTTTACTGATATTACAGAGATAGGAGCAGTGTATAGGCAAAGGTTTGCCTTGCAACTGTATCAGATATCTATCTATCTATCTGGTCACTTTGACGTCCACCCTTTTTATTTAGGACAGATGGGCCTAATGTGTAGGGAGAGTGAGGGGTAGGCTAATAAGAGCAGGCATTGAGTCGCTTGGTATGTCGCTAAATGATAAGTTGGTCAAACAGGCCACGACGCCGGAAGTGATGACAACACCCGTTGACCTCGATTAGTAGTTTCCATGGATACGATAGGTGGCGCCAGTGATGAAACATTTTTTGTGCTGTGAATTACCCATGTTACGAATTATAGGCATGATGCCCGAGATTGTAATGTCTAGTGTTTAATTAACAAATGTAACAAACAAGTATATGTTATGAATAATATGTACAATTGCCCGAGATTGTAATGTCTAGTGTTTAATCAACAAATGTAACCAACAAATATATGTTATAAATAATATGTACAATTGACGAGATTGTAACATCTAGTGGCTAATCGACAAATGTAACAAACAAGTATATCCTACGAATAAGATGCACAATTACCCGAGATTGTAACATCTAGTCCTTAATCAATAAAACAAGAATATGTTACGAATAATATGAACAATTGCCTGAGATTGTAATGTCCAGTGTTTAATCAACAAATGTAACCAACAAGTATATGTTATAAATAATAAGTACAATTGCCCGAGATTGTAACATCTAGTGGCTAATCGACAAATGTAATAAACAAGTATATGTTACGAATAAGATGCACAATTACCCGAGATTGTAACATCTAGTCCTTAATCAACAAAACAAGTATATGTTACGAATATTATGTACAATTGCCCGAGATTGTAATATATAGTGTTTAATTAACAAATGCTACAAATAAGTAGTATATATATACATGTATGTGATGTATAATGCATTGTACATGTTAGCCTAACATGGGTAATTGTTGGTGGGATGGGAGCTGGTCCGTCCTGTCAACCTTTACCACTGACACTTGCACCACATATCGATTTCTACCAGAACTTTCTTTTTTAACTTAATGACATTGTTGCCACCACCTAGCGTCAAATGGCTTCTCCAGCGTTGATGCCTCGCCCTGCCTTCGGGCTCTCATCCACTCGCCACTTGGACATGATACCGCTAGGTCAGGCCGATCAACAATTTCTCCACACTCATCAACTACAGCACGAGGATAGGGTTAAAAGGATCGGTTGGGTTGGGTTGAGATCTTGAGTCTAATTGTACTGTTCATTGTATTCGACTCGTGTTCTATTCACCTGATTAAAGTTGCATAGTCCGATGGTTTTGAATTTCTGTATTATTTCTGAGATAAATATATTAGATCGATCACTATTATCTACTTTACATTAGTTCAAAGTTACTTTTATTTTAAATGGTAAACTTTTGAGATATTTTGAGTGCAAACATGGAACATTGCGGCCATGGCACACAGGACAAGGAGGCACGGGTGGGATAACATGTCTTTATTCTGGGCAGCCCCCGGGGGCATTACATGAATGGCTTTCTGGGTTGTGGGCATCCGCGAGCTGCAAAGAATCAGTGTCATGTGGTGATCAGAGTGGGGGATGAGAATGGCATGAATGAGGTGCGACAGGTGAGCAAGGCCAGGTGAGGAGATGTCAACCAGCGGGTAGCAGTGGTTGAGTAAGGTAGAATATTATATAATAATAATTAATGGTTAATTAATTAATAAGTGTTAATTAGAGAAATGGTCGTGACCATTGTTTAATTATGGCAATATAATTAATTGATGATTATTGGTATTGCTTATATTTCTTCGGCCAAGCCAATATAGTATCAGCGTTTGTGGTAGGTTTGGTTGTAATGGATGCTACTGTGTCATGGCTCGCACGAGCGCAGCGTTGACCTTCTTGGAGGCCATGGTGCTAATGTAGCGTTTGTAGGCATCGGAGGTCCATCCCCCGAATCGCTGCACCTCAAGCTCAGAGCTGCCCGAGGTGAATGTGACCGTCGCCGCCGCCCTCCTTATCGTGTGGAGTGTGTATTGGGGCGGTCGGACCACGCCACGTGGGCCTCCCTCCACCTCCGCGCGATGTAGGGGATGGTCATGGGCTGCTTGTCCCCTGGGAACAGCAGGAGGGGCTGGGCGGGGGCAGAGGTGGGGGCAATTCGGAGCATCGCGCGGTATGAAGAGCCTGGCGTTGTCGGCCGGCATGACTAGTGTCATGTTGGGGGCGTCTATGAGGATTCCGAGCCACCGGATGGCCGCCGCTGGGGGCTGGGTCTTCTCAGGCGCCTCGGGGAGGCCGAGCTCGTCAAACACGCCTCGGGCGGTGCGGAAGTGGGCGTCGGCGGTCGGGCGATCGGGTGCGACGACTATGAGGTCGTCCAGATACATCGTGGCTGCTATCCCGTGTCCGCATAGTATGTAAACTTCTGCCTCCGCCACCCTCTGTATGTGGCAGCTGGACCCGTGTGCGCCAAATGGAACGCAGGTGTCGAGGTAGTAGCCGCCTTGCCAGCGGGCCCCGAGGAGGGGCCAGTCGAGAAGGCAGGACCTAAAGTTCTTGTAGGCCCTGCTAATGTCCATGGTGAACATGAAGCTTTTAGGGCCGCTGGCCCGGAGCTCGCGTGTGAACCCGTCGACCGTGGGGAGGCAGTGGTCGTGGGTGTGGCCCAGTGCGGTGTTCTTAATGATGTACGCATTGACGGATGTCTTGCGGGGGAAGGAGAGGTCGGTGATAATCCTCCTCTTGCTGGGGTCGGTCTTCTCCCTCGTCATCATGGGCGAGGCATGGAACAATGTTTGGAAGGGTGGTTCGCGGTTGGGGCCGTGGAGTGCCCCACACTCCATCTCCTTGCGGATGTATTCTCCCACAGCCTCCGGGTGTTTAGTGGCGCTGGGGTGGTTCCCGACCTGTCCTGTCCCGGAGGTGGGGCCGGGGTAGCCGAGGGGAAAGCCGAACCGGAGGAAGTTGACCAGCTGGCGGTGGTCACGGGACCCGGAGAGCAGGGCGCTCCACCGTTCGACCCTAATGCCACTTGGTACCGGTATGCGGGCCTCCACCGCGTTGGGCATTCCCGTGGCGCAGACGGCCGCGTATATAGTCGCTATGCTGCCATCTACCATGGAGGTGGGGTGCGGCCAGTGGTCATGGCGGTGCCCCACGAATGCCCACGGGGTGGGGTCGATGCGGCTTCCGGAGAGGGTTGTGGTGTCCTGAACGCAGTGGGTCTGGATCCAGTCAAAGTCAGGATGGGCCTCCCCGCCACCAGGGGTGGTGCTGGGGCCGTTAGTGGGTGCCCTGCCGTCGGCGGGTGGGGGCTCCCCGCCCCCGGAGGCATCGCTGGCGGGAGCCACGTGGCGAATACTTGTGCGGCGTCTGCGTATGTGGCATTGCCCACATTTAGTGCTGGGCCGTTGCCCGCAATCTATCGGGCGCCAGCATTCCCCATGCTGCTCGCATCCGTCGGGTCGCCTGCATGTTCCAGCGTTGGCGCTGACTGGCGGGGGCAGGTGTGATGGAGGGGGGGTGGGGGGGCGGTGCGTGTGTTGGGTTGGTGCCCCCTGGGGGGGCTGCGGAAACGGGCGGCGCATCTGTCGGGTCGTCGAGCCGGGGCTCATCCGCCAGATGTGGCGGTGATGCGAGACGGCGATATGGTGTGGTGATGGGCGCGCGTCTGTCGGGGTGAAACAGACCGTTGGTGCCGCCGTCGCGGCCCACTTCACCGCGCCCGAGGACTGCTGGGCGGGCGGGAACGGGGGGAGGGGGCAGGCCATCCGCCGGCTCGCGCCTGGGGTCAGCGAGGGTGGGGCCGGTGGGGTCAGTGGGTGCCCGTGTGCCGGCTTGAGGTATGTAGTCTCCGCCGCCATCCGCCAGGGCGGGGGCGGGGGTCGTTGGGCGTGCCATGCTTGATGTCGCCCCCGCGGCCTCCTGTCAGCGACGTGGGCGGGCGGGGGTGGGGGTGGGTGTGGGGTGTGGTGGTGGGTGTGTGGGCGGGGGGGTGCCGCCTCCACCGCATCTAGTTTTTTGCACCATCCCATGCCTTGCCGCGGCACAGCTGCTCGGAATGGTTGTAGAATGCCTGCGTGACCCTAAAGCAGTGGGCACAGGCATGGACGACCTCGTCGGGGCCGTCCTGGTGGTGCTGGGGGAGGGTGCAGCGGGGGGGCGGAGTTAAACGCGGGGCACGGCCGCTCGTGAGCCTCTACCTCGATGCGGGCACATCCCGGTTTGTTGTTGCCGTCGTTTTCTTCCCGTCCGCCATGCACGTCCGCCCGGGCCAGGGTGGGCGCAGCCGTGTAATAGGTGAGCCGCTCGTGCAGCATGGCATTCCTATCGGACCAGGTAATCTTGTTCTTTTCAATACAATCAAAGATTCGCTGCGACCATTTGCGGACCATGGGCCAAGGCATCATCATGCACTCCTCAGTGATGCACCGATAATGGTCAATCATGTCCTTGTAGTCACGCGGGTCGTATACCGGCTCGTCATCCAGGAGGGCCATGAACGCACAGAGGTACTCCCTCTCGGTCATGGTACCGCGCACGGCCAGTTTCTGAGCAGCGGACTGGCATTCAGCCCGCTCCAGGTACATGTAAGGCTTGGATATAGGGTTTGCTACAAACATGTCATGCATGATGGTGCACCTACCTTCCAGCCTGCGGTGTCGCGCGCGGTCACAATCCATCTCGTCTTCGAGCACCTCTATCTGCTGGGCCCTGGCCTGCCTGTGATCGAGCCCGTCCCAGTGAGCGTCGGCTGCCGGGACGACTGCCCTGACCAGGGATGCGACTGCGAGGAGGGGATCCGGTGCCAAGCCCTGTACGATGCGGGGCGGGAGAACCGGCCATGTCGTAGCTGCCCGTGCGGGGGCCCGCGGGTGCACTCCCCTGACCTGGGGCTGTCGCGGGGCCACACCGGGGGCTGGGCGGGGGCCGGCCGGTGTGGCGCCGGGACGGTCGTCAGCGCGCGCCGGCGGCTTGATCTGGGGTGAGTCCTGCCCCCCGGCCGGCTCGGCTATGAGAAGTATGGCTATGAGAAGTTGTTGCTACCTGGCCTGGCGCTCGGCATTGCTAGGATAAGGCAAGGACTGGCTAGCTCAGTATCAGGATAATGTGACTGAGTGGGATATCGGGTCATGGTGCCGGCTGATTGATCTCCCAGTGGGGCAGCACTACATGTTACCATGAGTGCACCATGTCACAAGTCAGTACCTGTCCTGATATAAGCATAGATGGGGCTAGGATATAAAACCCCCAAAACCAACCAACTATAACGCAGTATAAGTAATACAAGTAAAAGCCATAAGATTTATAAGCCCATGTAACGTAAACAGTGCCAGATTTACTGAAAGAGAGGCTCTAGGCTATTCCACGTATGAGGCTCCTCCCAAGGGCCTACGGCACTATCAAAAATATTATATACCTTGGCCTGAGCCCCCTTAGATGTTCTCGTTGGCACGATGCTTTACCGACGTTACGCTCATGTCAAACTACGCGGCATTGACGTCACGAATTTGCATATTACGGCGAGAAGTTTGACGTGTAGAATTTATTTTCACGTTGTCCCTAGGCTGACGTCGTTACATCATAGTGTGACAGGGCCTTAAAGGAACACCTGGAATCTCCGGGGAGAGTAACGCTTTGAGAGATTGGTGATTGCTCAGTTCAGGTTACAAAAGGCTTCCAAAGATAGTCAGTCACCAATCTAGACAGTATCTGAAATGTTATCCGGATATACGCAGAGTGTACGGGACGTGGTGGCCTCATCGGGAGAGCGCATGCTTCCCGTACGGAAGGTTGGGAGTTTGAATCGCAGCCGAGTCAAGCTGATGACTTACAAAATTGATACTTGTCGCGAGCAAACCTGGCGCTTGGCATTAATAGAATAGGACACGGACTGGTTAGCTTAGTATCAGGAAAATGTTTCTTTGCGTTTTATATCCTGGCAATATATAACGTTATATCAGGACGGCGTGTGACAGTTTTCACTCATGGTGACTTTATAGTGCTGCCTCACTGGGAGACCAGGGGCCATATGCATGGAGCAGTGTTAGAGAGCCAAACCGCGTTTAGGGAGGGATTTCTGGTTTAGCGCCGAAAAGTTGGTATGCATGGAGCAGTGTTAGGCCTAACACCGCGCGTTTAAACTAGGTTAAGCTAAACCAGAAAAAAGCTGGTTTACAGGCGATGTTAGTTATCAAATCTATTCAATGCGATCATATTTAACAGAATTAGCTACCAAATAAGTGAAATTTGACCAATTTAACCCTAAATTCGAAGCGTTATTAAGGCTACCGCCGCAATGGCGGCGATATTAATAGTTATATTTTCGAATCGACGAACGTAAAGTAAACAAATCGCCGCCGTCACGACCGCTGCGTCGACGTCGACATCCATACTGGCCGACGTCTACGCATTGGCATCAGTGTATTAGCGATTTGTTTACTTTACGCTCGTCGATTCGAAAATATAACTATTAATATCAGCGCAAATGCGGCTGCTGCGTTAATATCGCTTCGTTTTTAGGGTTAATTTGCTTAAATTTCACTTATTGCGTATGTAATTCTGTTAAATATGATCGCATTCAATAGATTTGGGCCTAATATTTTTAGTCGAATGTAAACTAAACAAATCGCCGCCGCCTCAGTAACAAGCGCGCTGGTTCCCGTTGGGTAGAGAAGGCAATATATTAAGCCCAAGCAGGTGCTCGCCGGCAACAGGCTCAGAAAAATTTCCATAATGAATCAATTAATTCACATATAGCTAACACTCACCGTTTAGGCCGCCATGCATACGTTTTCGACGAGGCCGATAAACGGTGATAGCTATACAGTGTTAGAGGGATAACACTACACGCCTCTAACACTGCTCCATGCATATGGCCCCTGGCCGCCGACACCATGACCCTATTTCCCGCTCAGTCACATTATCCTGACACTGAGCTAACCAGTCCTTGCCCTATCCTAGTAATGCTGACCGCCAGGCTAGGTAGCGACATGTATCAATCCTGTTCAAGTCAAACCAATAACTAAAAGATTGATACTTATCGCTTCCTAGCCAGGTGCTCTGCATTATTAGGATAGTGCAAGGACTGGTTGGCTCAGTGTCACGATAATGTAACTGAGTGGGATATCAGGTCATGGTGCTGGCAACCTGGTCTCCCAGTGGGGCAGCACTATGGAGTTGCGATGAGAGTGCACTGTCACAATTAAGTTGGTACCCATCCTGATCTGAACTCAGATGTTGCCAGGATGTAAAACTCCAACAACCAACCAACCAACAAGTCGGTACCCGTCCTGATATGACCATAGATGTTGCCATTACGTAAAACCCCAACAACCACCACACAACTTCCGCTTCCATTATGTTGGGCCTCAGTTTCAGTCCTTCCTGAGTAAACAACATAACACGGCCGTGCTGATATGACCTTATATGTTGCTAGGACGTAAAACAACAACAAACAAACAAACATAACACAGAATCCCTGTATTGTATCGAATTCAAATTCCCGCGCTGCAGAAAGAAAATATATCTCTTATTTGTTTTGTTGCTACAAAGTAATACCTGATAAATGAGGGAATTTAACTGATTTTCTTTTCAAATGTAAAAGTGGAATTTCCATGAAATTACCTGTTAGTGACTCTAGCCTTGTCTTGTTGCCTATGGTTGGGGATCCTGAGAGGATATTCCATGACCACGATAATGTAGTTCCGCTGTTTGCCACTTTGCCATGTGGAACTCTATGCGAAAGGCGGATTTCCCATTTGCCATGGCCGGATGCGGGATATTCCGAAATTTAAAAGAATTGTAAAGCAGTATCGATCCCCCATAGTCATTTAATGGGGGGGGGGTTGTTAATATCGAGTTAAATAGATGTGCATAAAAAAACGACAGCGGAACTCTCCTTGTTCAATAATGTATGCCTTATAAGGGTCGGGTTTTCCGCATCACTTTCGATTATTCCATGAACACTAAACTCCTGATTAATGTTGAAATAGACCATTGAACATTGTGCATAAAGTAGGACTTGCCTACTAACTATCGTAGCTATCCAAAATACTGTCATCACTATCCAGAAAACTATCATAGCTATCCAGAAAACTATCATAGATATCCAGAAAATATCATAACTAGCCAGAAAAGTATCATAACTAGCCAGAAAAGTATCATAACTAGCCAGGAGACTAACTGTCCAGAAAACTATCGGAAATATCCCAGAAAATAGAATAGCTATCCAGAAAACTATCATAACTAGACAAAAGACTGTAGTAACTTCCCAGATCACTGTTATATATATATCCAGAAAAATAGCATAGCTATCCAGAAAAATAGCATATCTATGCAGAAGACTATTGTGACTATCCAGAACACCTTTGTAGCTATCCAGAAAACAATCCAGAAAACTATCTAGAAACCTATCCAGAAAACTATCCAGAAAACTATACAGAAAACAATACACCACCTAGGCTCTCTGATGTCACCATCCTATCCACGCCCACCTGTCTATGTGGCTCCTTACCTGAAATGTCAGTGTGGACTACTATACTTGTCTCTCTGGAATTGTAACTCTTTTACATTGTTTCCATCCATAAGTCGTTTAATGCTTACGATTACATACATACAGGCAATGAACTTACATGTACATACACAGGGTAGGTTCAACAACCATACAGTCCATTGTTTGTCCTTGAAGATGTATACTGCTTATCATGGATAAGTCAGAATAGACTTGTTTTCACCATTAGACAGTTTGTCGATAGAAAGCCCGAGCTTACACTTTTACTGACCCAAGGGATTTTTAGCCTCCCACACCACATAGACATGGTATGAGAGCAACCAGCCTTTGATGACGTGGAGTTATACACAGAGGCAGAGGTGGGGCACGGGGAATTGAACCACCAACATTCAGATTGGGAGTCCGACCTAGAAAAAAGTCAGACACTCTAACCACTCTGCTACAGAGATAACCATGTAAAGGATCCAGGTCATGGCAACCAGAGTTGTGGGGGGTGATGAAAATGGAAAATACCACACCTAGACAAGGATTTGAACCTACACCTCTTGCATTCCAGGCTAGTGTGCTAACCATTACACCACCTAGGCTCCCTGATGTCATCACCCTATCCACGCCTACCTGAGTATGTGGCTCCTCGCCTGAGAGGTCAGTGTAGACTACCACAGAATATTGGTCTTAGTCTGATATCGTCTACCTTGATGGATGCACACTCGAACCTTTTTCTTAGACAGTGAAAAAAAGCCAGATAATAATTGCCATTTTACAACCACATCGGAAAATTATATCCCGCAAATCTAATTCGAACTTCAGATCCAAGAGAATTCGGTCACAAATCAAATCATCTGTTTCGGTTAATTGTTTGCCTGCATGATTTACGATTTGATACTATCTTGGCCCAATTACATTGGTTTTAATTATGGTGCCGTGTTTCCACTTCCCGTCATGGGTTTTATATTTTACCTGATCTGTGACTTTTAGTGGTTTGTGAGGTTTGCCAGCTTTTTTCTCATAATAGTACTTTTGTTGTACCTGTATTTTGATTAGGTCTTTTCTTTTTGATTTTTGAGTTTGGGGTTTTAAATGGTGGTGTTGTTTCATCTGTTATTTCACCAATGAACAGGTCATTGGCCCATAATTCAGAATTGTGGTTGATCCGGCCGAGGAAGCCCGAGACACTCACATCACGAAGCCTACCCCGCCTACCCTGCTTGACCCGCATTCGGGCTCCAATTTCAAAGGCGGATTGTTTAACCCGATATGCCCGCTTCCACCCACGCACTCATACGGAAGTCACCCACGTCACAAAGCAGGATGCAGCAAACCCGCCGTGCCACAATTCCCAGAGGCCGACTGGCGAAGCTCTCCAGCAGGAGGGTGTCGGCGACGCCACAGGCTGATCCGAGCGATCCAATAAGCTCGGAAGATGGCGGCCTGTCCCTGCAGGCCCCCTCATCACCGGCCAGGCCGTCGGCCCACGCGAGGAAGCCGTTGGCCAAGGCGAAGCAGACTGATGGGATGCTAAGGATGCAGGGCTAAGGATGCAGGCATCCTTCGACGCCATCGAGAAGCGGTGGGGGGCCCTGGAGTCCCACGCCACCCAGCAGAGGGAGGAAATGGTGGCACAGTGCAAGGTGCTCATGGAAGCCACTGCCGCACTGGTGGCCACCACAGCTAATGCACGCCACCGTGAAGCCAGCCGGTCACTGTCCGTGCCCCGCATCCCACCGATGCAGCGCCGGCAGAGGTCAACAGACCGGTGCCACATTGTCGCCAGTGTCCCCGACTGCCGTGCCAGCTAGAGGTTGCACCAGCTCGGACACAGGTCGCGACGTCCGACACGGGAGCCCGGCGAGCGTCTGGTCCTCACCTTCCCCATCGCCATGGCACCGGAACGAGCGACGCTGCGAGACGCACAGGGCAGCCCGCGTCTGGCCCATGTGCGATGGCAAGCCGACAACACGATGACGATGCATACGGCAAGGGCGCCCTCTCTACGGCCAATGAGGCGGTCCAGCTGATTGTAGTGGCCGCAGATAGGAAATCCAACACAAGGAAGAAAGGTATCCCATCAAAATACTTATTCCCTTACGATCTGGTCGAGCAGGGGGATGAAGGGAAATCAATTAAAAAAGGGGAGGCGACCCGGGAAGAATATATGCTAGGTTTGAAGTGCCTGGAGTACCAGCAGGCATTCCCGGCTAGCACCATAGAGGCCCTATCCTGCTACCAAGAGATGGTGGCCCAGGATAACTGCTCCCCATCCTGGCCCCCTGTGAGAAGATATTTCGAAGAAATATTTACAAGGATCGCGGACTGGCGGCTGCCCGACGGGTGGAGGGATACGGCAGCCGTAAACGCCGTCCGGATCGAAATAATCACGATGGCGGATCACGTCTGCACCGCCACCGCGAGCTCGGCTGACCACCAACACGGCAAGCAGCATCAACAAAAGGCAGGCGCAGATCCCCGCAGCCACTACGACAAGGTGGCAATGGGTGCCCCCTGCCCGCCTTGGAACAAGGATCCCATGGGTGCACAAAAACTCGCCCCTGTGTGCGATACTGCACCAACCACACATAGGCCAGCTGCTACTCTAAGAAGTCCAGGGACAGGCCCGGTAAGAAATCCCAGCTGGATTTTTAGGGCACTGGTGGGACGTTGAAACATCCCCACCCCGCCATGCCATTGAAGACAATCCCATTGCTTGTCCCCCGACACCCCATGCGGCAGCTGAGCCTCCTGGCGCAGCCCCACTGTTTGTTGACAGTCTGGCTTCCCCGTGGGTATTCCCACCGCTCGGGAATCCCCGGACACCCCCGCAATGACATCATGACAGCAGCCGGTTCCCGGTGGTGCAGCCAGCCCCATAGACTCATGGCGGACACGCTGGAAGAAGCGAAAGGGCACCAGCCCGGTGATATCACGCCGTGTGCTGGAGCTGGTTCCCGGTCGGCCCAGGCCCCCGACAGCCGACGGTCACCACGCCACCGGGAGCGTAAACAAAAACAATGATCGCAGAGGCCCCGTCCCCGCACCACACTCGCCTACATACGGCAGCTTCGTGGAGCACAGGTCGTAACCTGTAGACGCCATCGGCGGCAAGTCCCGGAGCCCCCTGTGTGCTGTGTGACGTGACCGTGGTGGCCCGGCCCGGCGGCACCGACTCGAGCGAGCCGGTCGAGCAGGTATCGACCACACGCTACAGCAGTCCCTGGTGGCCGCCCCCGCCTGTGGGCCGTCCCCTGTCAAGTACAGGGCCACCCTCAACAGCTTCTGGTCAGGGGAGGGTTGAGCCAGCCAAGTACCCCGCCAGCCAAGTACCCCGATTACACGGCAGCCTACACCCCCACCCCAAACTTGACCCTTCCAAATTACTTCGTCGCCCGAGTTCCGGTCACCTCCGACCTGAACATCCCCGCTTGGTGCAAGATGCTGCAAGGGCATCGCGATGAGCTCCTGGCCGACCTCCTCGAGTTTGGGTTCCCGGCCAACTACACCGTGGCCGGCACCCCGACGCCCACCTTCCGGAACCAGCGGGCAGACCCCGACTATGCCCACCACATCATGGCGTACGCTGAGGAGGAGCTCTGCAAGGGCGCCACCCTCTTGGGCCCCTTCGCGGTCCTCCCTTAACCTCCCAGTGCAGCCCCATAATGTCATGCCCCAAGTCCACCCCCGGCAAGCGCCGGATGATCGTGGTCCTCTCCTACCGTAGCATCAACTACGGCATCCATAGGAGAGAATACCTGGGCTGCCCCCACGTATACAAGCTTCCGGACGCCTCCAACATGGGCCGCCGCATGTTGCTTGAGGGCAGAGGTGCCTTCTGTTGGTCTGCGGATGTCTTCCGGGCCTACCGGCAGCTTCGAGCAGACCCTGTCGAGCCCGCTCTTCTGCATCACCGTCGACGGCGTCCTATACCTGGGCATCACGCTGCCCTTTTGCTGCCGCACATCGGGCCCGGCCTGTGTCCGCGTCACCGCAGCGGTCTCCTGGATGCTCCGGCAGCGAGGCTTCTTCAGCCTCGTCTACGTGGACGACTTCGTCGGCTGCGAGGCGTCCTTCTTGGACGCGATGCACGCCTTCGATGCCATCCATGAGATCTGCACCATGCTCGGGCTGGCCCTCGCCCCCGACAAGTGCTGCCCCCCAACCATAAGGCTGATGGTTGGGAATTGAGCTCGACACGGAGACCTTGTTCCTCTGCATTCCCAACCAGAAGCTCGAGGAGGTCATCGACGACTGCGGGCACTGGCTCGCCCGGCCAACCCTCATGAGGAAGTCCCTCCAGAGGCTCATGGGCCACCTCGTACACATAAGTACCTGTGTGCCGGCGGCCAGGAAGTTCATGTGCCATATTCTCTGCAGCTTGCGGGCGGCCCACACGTCCGGCTCCGCCGACATGGACCTCGACCTTAGGTGCAACGTCCGTTGGTTTCGTGACCAGAGGAAATGGTGTCTGCCTCCTGCTGCCCCCATCGCGTCCTCGTTGGGTGATCGAGTGGGACTCTTGCCTGACCTGCGGGGGCACCTTCTCCTGTGACCAGTGCTTCTCTGAAGCCTACGATGATGCCATGATCGACGCGTACCCCACCATCCACGAGCTCGAGGCTGTGAACCTCGTCCTCGTGGTGCAGGCCCTCAGACCAGAGGACCCGGGTGGTTACGAGGTCGCTGTCAACACCGACAATGCGGCCTTGGCCTTGGCCCTCAAGCTGGTCCTTTCAGATGCCCTCAGCCACGCGCATTACCCCTGGGTCGCCTTTGATATTGTTCACGAACAGTGTCACGTAATGGGGACCGTACGCATTAGGGCCACGCACTCCCCCAACATTTTTACACATGAACTGTAATTCTCTTCCCCAGATTACGATCGGCAGGCCCACGAGCACCTCATGACCATCCACCGTGCCGCCCTCGCCCTTGGGACCTGGCGCAACCGTGATCGCCATGCGAGGAGGTACCTCGAGTTCATGCTCGATAGGTGCATCGATCATCTGGCGCCCGCCCCATATGATGTCGGGTACTTGATCACCCACCTACATAGCGAGCTTCCCTCTCCTGCCTCGGTCGCGAACGCCCTTTCTGGGGCTTGGTCGTGGGTCCAGGAGGCAGGAGGGGAGGTTGCCTCCTTTTATGCCCCGTTCGTGGAGTGAGTCAGGAAGGGCGGCGAGAAACTCTTCACCATCCCAGTGAGGAGGGCCCTCACCATCACCCACGTGATGATCCCCAGGATATACGCCCACATGCGATCCCGGGGGCACCTCGGGGTCACCCCTTGGGTCGTGGTCGTCATCGCATACTTCACCTTCATCCGGCAGTCCAACCTGCTGTCACCCTCCCATGCCCCGTGGGGAGGCCCGCACATGCTGCCCCATGATGATATCCGGCGCACCCCGGGCGGCCTCCGCATCCGCATCTCTTCCTCCAAGACTATCCGCTCCCCACCTTGGGCGGTGCCACTCTTCATCCCCACGCTTCCCGGGTCGCCCATGTGCCCCGACCGCACGTGGGCGATGGCGGTGTCCTTGGTACCTGCCACGGGCGAAGCCCCGGCGTTCCTCGCCCGCGCAGGGACGCCTCTAACAGTCTAAGTCCCCGCGACATCACACCCTTGCTCCGGGCAAACTAACCAGTCAAAAAGCATGGATTCTTCCATCTCCTGGTAGTCACAGTAGGAGATTCTGTGTTTCAACTCGCGAATATACGCATCCATCGACTCAGTAGTCTGATTAAATTAATTAAATGTGTACCTAACAACTGTACTGTTGGTCTTTCCGACACAATAGTCTTCAAATGCTTTTACCAGGGGTTCAATCTTGTCTTTTTGACTGTCAGACAATTTAAATGTCAAATGTAGCTTCTGCGCTTCTGGTCCGAGCATGTGTAGAAACATGCAGCATTGAATCCTCTCTGTTTTGGTGGCTGCCCCGGTAGCTATGCTGTAAATCTCATACGTGTGATACCACGCGTGCCAGTTCATAGCAAGATTGCCTTCCAGGCTCAATGGCAGTGGTGGTTTGAGGGCTGAGAGTGCCATGTTGAGTGTTCTTGGGTTCAGATACACGATGCGACACCATGTAGTAATAGAGAAGACGAGTGAACACTATGACGACCAGTATGCGAGTGGTTTATTTCGGGCCCGCGGCCAACACGAAGCGTTCAGTGACGTCACAGGGGTGAAGTTGGATCAGTCCACTATGTGACCCCACAGTTGCTATATGCAGTGTCTTCATACCTTATAACTATAGTTACTAATTATGACAACGTTAGAACTCTGTGGCTGGGGTGTCACATGGTGGGAAAGCTGGTGAAAACACAAACAGGAAAATTTTATGTCATGTAACTTATATGTGAGGACAATTTCACAGCAATCTACATTAGAAACAAATGTATGGCAAGAACCCGACCATGTTTGGACATCAGTTTAAAGTTGCATAGGCTTCTGCAGTAAGAGGTTCTATTACTACGCTGACTCAGAATGCCCTTCTAGGTGGCAACAAATGCTTTATAAGCGCACCAGTATGTAAGTTAGATATCTCAAATCAAATCTATGTGAGTGTTTTGGTTTTGGAAATTTGATGCTTCATCGGACTATGCAGTTTTAATAGTCAGAGATCTTATGGTGTTTCAGAGGCAAGAAAATCATTTATTTTATGTTCGTTTTTTATATTATAAATGTTTATATTCATGTTATGTATGTAAATGTGTATATTCGTATTCAGAATGTGAATGTGTATATTTGTGTTATACGTAATTATAAAAGTGTATATATTCATGTTACAAATGTCTATATTTATATTTATTTATGCTATACAATGTCATATAAATGTGTATATTTGCGTTTCATATATCTATGGGTATATATATATATATAATTATATATATACATGTATATTCAATCAATGTACATAAACTCGCTGTGACTCAGCATGCTGTGTCCCAGACCGAGTCTTTCTTCAGGAACAAGCGACAAAATTACTATACTATGCATACGTTTACTCCAAAATCCAGTATGGTATAGAGGTGTATGGGAGAGCCAAATCATCAACCCTAAAAAAGATACAGACACAACAAAACAGAGCCTTGAAAATACTGTATAGCAAAGACTATCTCACCCCAACTAAATCACTTCATAAAGACCTGGACTTACTTATGGTAACTGACATTTATAAAATATACATTGCAAAATTTGTTTACAAGCAAAAGAATGGCCTCCTCCCTGAAATATTTGATAATCTCTTCAAAGAAAACAATCAGGTCCATTCCCATAACACACGACAGATAAATAACATACATCACAAACACACTAGAAACAAATATGGCAAAATAACAACTGAAAACCAAGGAACCAATATTTGGAACTCAATACCAGTAGAGATTAGAAACCTTCAAACTTTGAAAAACTTCTGTAAAAAACTAAAGATAAGCTATCTCAATGCATACTAAATCGATTACCAGTAAAGAATATATATAATACCCCTATTAACATACATGCAAAATAACTACTGATACTGCATGTAAGTACATGAATCCATGACACAATATCCATATAATATTCCTATCATTACTTTGTTTCTTACTAACTGTGAAGAGACGCATCAGTAGCTCATCATAATCATTAGTTAAAAATGTAGCTTAGGTTTAATAATTTGTTATTGTCATCACTTATTCATTCACATCATGGAGACCAGCTAGATAAGCATCGCTTTTCTGGGATCCTTTCTGTCTGTAAGGAATTTGTATGCATATATTGTATCACCTCAATTTATTGTAAACATACCTTGCAGAGAGTTAAAATAAAAGAATTGAATTGAATTGACACACGGCCACCTATCGGCAAACTCACGAACTACTGCCGCGCCGACTACCATGTCTCCACACCACTACCAATCCTACCATCTGGGAATCCCTCGGCTATATCACTTCGCTCCCCGAGTCCAACCGGTAGAGCGCGGTCCTCGCGTGTGGAAGATCGGGAGTTCGCTTCCCGGTCGAGTCAAATCAATGACTTAAAGATTGATACTTGTCCCTACTATCCTGGCGCTCGGCATTATTATGATATAGGGCAAGGACTGTTTAGGACAGTGTCAGGACTGGGTGGGATATCGGTGTGGTGGTTTCAGCGGGTTCCCGTGCTCAGAGGTGTCCCTCGCTTCTGCGCTGCTTCTGCGCATGCGCGGATTTCGCATCAACTCGGGTCACCTGAGCCACTTATTGGCGCATGCGCACATCCTACAAACTCGGGTCGAATAATCGAATACGCTTCTCCGCGCTCGGGTGGACAATCTTTTTTTTATTTTTTTTATTACCGATAAAAATACAGCAAAATAGGCTTTAAAGTATTTTATGATGGCCCAGTTTACCTATATTTCCATTTAATTAATCTAAGTTATTCTTTTTTTGCACATGGCACGTGTATTTGTCGACTCCACTCGCCGTGTTCTATTTGAATTTCTGACGACTGGGATGACCCGAGTCGCCCGGGTAGTGTTAATCGATTACGGCCATCCTTATTAGATTCTGACGCATGCGCAGAAGCGAGGGACACCTCTGAGCACAGGAACCCGCTGAAACCACCACATCGGGTCATGGTGCTGGTGGCCTCATTTCCCAGTGGGGTAGCACATGATGTCGAAATTTCAGCTGCAGTGTTTTTGCCAGAGGGCAAATGGGTAAAATTCTGCACTCTTAAATTTTCTGAAGGTATGACTTTGTACCCTGAAATTGTTGGGATGATTTTTTTGTAAAGGTTCTTCAAGGAGCCAGAGACAACAAAGTCAGTCACAACTGTCACAAGTCGGTACCTGTCCTGATATCACCGTGGATGTTGCCAGGATGTAAAACTCCAACAACCAGCATAACTTAGCATTAGGCACTGTACTGTGGAATGAAAGCCCACATACCTAAGTAGCCCTTTGTTTGCGTTGTGAATCACCTAAGTGTTGATGGGAAAACCGTGAATTCAACATAATAGCAAATTTCCAACGGTGGGTTTACCTCACTGCGCACAAACCCAAGTCGCCCAGGCCACTGCCATCAGCGGTTCGGGCGATAGTAGCTTTCGGTGGACGAGACGCTACTGGCACTCCGTCAATATTATTAATATAATGTATTTATATTTCAGGAATAAAGCTGAATACATTGGTAAAAGTTCGCACTCAAGCAAAATTCATGGCGACTTTATAGTGCTTCCCCACTGGGATACCAGGCCACCAGCACCATGACCTGATATCCCTCTCAGTCACATTATCCTGACGCTGCGCCAACCAGTCCATGCCCAATCCTAATAGAGTATAACCCCTTTAAACCAAACTTGAAGGGACCCTAGAAATTTGTTTGGATTAACCGATCATTGGTTTAACCGAGCTTTGACTTTGACTTGGCTTTGGCAAAAACAGGGGAGCATTATGAATGTACAATGTATGTGGACAATATGATTATTGCTTTTTATGTATATACAGTTTAACCCCATTAAACCAACCTCGGTTAAATCAAACGATCGGTTAATCCAAACTTTTTTCGGCGACCTGGCAAAATACTACCATTTATCATATAAAAAAGGCTCAAATGACCTTAAAACCACATGAAAGTTTGGTTTAACTGTACCGGAGGTGGCCTGGGGTGACAATTTTGTTTGGATTAACCGATACTTTGGATTAACCGACTTTGGTTTAACCAACTTTTTTATATGATAAATGGTAGTATTTTGCCAGGCCGGCGAAAAAAGTTTGGATTAACCGATCGTTTGGTTTAACCGAGCTTGGTTGTATTGTACTGCCAAACGCTGAGCTAGGAAGCGACAAGTGTTAATTTTGTATGACATTGGTTTGACTCAACCAGGGTTCGAATCGCACGATCTACCAAAGCGGGAGACGGACGCTCAACTCATTCGGCCATCCCGTCTGGTCCTAAAGCTGAAAATATCTGATGTATAACTAATTATGTGAGTATAAAGATATGTAAGGGAATTGTTATCATTATTGTTAGATTATTATCATTATTGTTACACTGTACAGGTGATGCGACCTGCAACCTCCTCGCCTCCACCAGATGGAGTCCAGTGCCAGTCGCACCGGAGGATTTTTTCTTATATATATATATTTTATACAGATATATATAAATTTAGTTTGTCGTCTAATCAGACATCGGGTCCTCGTTAGCGTCCTCGTGTTAGCAAAGTCTGCACTTCCTAACATGTCGGTTCGCGCATGCTCTGAGTACACGAGCCTCCTACTCATCACACACACACCCACACACCCAGGTACACCCACACCCACGCACACACCCACATACACCACACACATACACATACACACACCCACATACACACATACATACAGTACCACACCCACCCATACACATACACTCACACGCAGCCACACACAAACCACCACACACACCCTCACATCCACACACACACACATCTATACACACACATCCACACATCCAGACACACCCACGTACACGCAAGTGCCTGCCTCCCACCGGTTGTCAAGCGCCTCTGACAAGCCAGAGAGAGGGGGGGAGGTGTAGTAGTGGTGGATCGGGTGGGAGGGGGGGGGGGGGGAGGGTCTGGAGGCGGGGTGATGGCGTGAGGCGTTTGGGGGCGAGAGAGAGAGAGGAGAGAGGGTGGAAAATAGGAGGTGAGGGGACATAAATCCAAAGGAGTGGCGTGACTAGTTGAGAGTTCTAGATTTCAGAATATGGTTATTTTTAGTTTCGCTGGTCCCTCAGGAAGGATTGAAGCTGTGACCCAGCACGCCGGGTCACAGCTTTAGCTTACATGGCGGAAGGTGGGGAAGGGGGTGAATGCATATATATGAAAAGTGGTGTTTTATCTAATGTAAAAATATTTGCTCAGACAATTTCAGTGTATCAATATTAAGGCCCTGTCACACATCACCGGACTTGGGAAATGGATAGAAACCGGACACTGTCCGGTGAAATACGTCAATGTCCATTTTATATATGGTAGGCATCCAGCGTGTCCGTTCTCTGTCCGGTGGTGTCCGGTGTGTACAGTGGGAAGTTTTGAAAATGCACAAAACTTGTACCGGACATCGCTGGACTGATGTGTACGGTTGGTGTTCGGTTTAAGACTGTTTAGCCCGTTTTGTCCGTTTCATGTCCGGTACCCATCCGTTATATCTCCGGTTTGCTTCCTGCAGTGTCCGTTGATGGTGTTGCGGGAATTCGATCAGTATATGTTTTCGGCGCATCTGTGAACAGTCCAGTATGTGTCCATTTGGTGTTCGGTCTGTCCGTTTGACATTTGGTTGCCGGCCGGTTCTCGTCCAGTTCTCGTCCGTTGGCTATTCATTAATGTACATTCCTTGTCCATTTAGCATCCTTTTTGTCCGGCGGCCGTTGCAACAGTTCGACACATTTCGATACATTTTGATACCGAACACCACTGGACTAGCAATTCTTTGTCCGGTTTATGTCCGTTGCTCAATCCGGTAAGGTGTGACAGGCGCTTTAGAGATAAATGCATGGCAAGAATCCTCCCAAGTTTGGTCATCAGGAGGCACGTGATTATAGTTGCAAAGTGGGTTTAAAGTATAGGGTCTATAAATATAATGAAGGATAGGGACGGGAGTGGCACCAACCCCACCTTCCACCTGTAGGCTGAAGCTGTGACCTGGTGTGCTGGGTTACGGCGTCAGTCCTTTGAGAATTTCATCAGAATATTCTATTCGTCTTTAGTGGTTAGTAATTATCTCAGGTAGTCTTCGAAGTTTGGCAATCCTATCTCCCTCACTTCCGACTGCTTGCAACGACTAAATTAGTCATAACAAAATTTCAGCTAGGCCAAATTGATTTCCTCGTATTTTAGGCATGCAGAAGGCAAGCACAAGGCATGCAGGATTGACAGAAAGATGAAAAAAGCTGTCCAAACGGATTGGCCGAATGAGTTTAGCGTCAGTTTCCCATTTTGGTAGATGATAGGATTCGAACCAAATGACTTCAAACCAATGACTTAAAAATGTATACTTGTCGCTTCTGAGCCAGGCCGTCGGCATTATTACATTAGGACAAGGACTGGTTGGCTCAGTGTCAGGATAATGTGACTGAGTGGGATATCAGGTCATGTTGTTGGTGGTGTGGTCTCCCATTTGGGCAGCACTATAAAGTCACCATGAGTGCACACTGTCACTAGTCGGATCTGTTGTGATATGACCTTAGATGTTGCCAGGACGTAAAACTCCAACAACCTACCATGAAAAAAGCCTGTGGTATTTGTGAGGTTCTACCTAGTTTGGTAGCGTGATAAGCGTGATAATTGCACGACTCCCCATATAAGGCAAACAAAAAGAAAGCCGGCCCGGTGTTGCGGTTTCCGAGGCACACCAGTTTGCCAGGGACACATCGCTTCTGAGCATGCATCAAAATCGAACAGTGTCGTCACTAACCTTATAAATTTAATATAATGTTTTTGGTAAACATGTTTTCTATATGTGTACCAAGCGATTTGTTTCTAGGTGGTGTCGTTTTAGAGATATTTCACTTTTTCTGTATTTTCTGTATGAAGATTGCTCATGACCATTGACAATGCCTTGAGTTTGATGGTACGCCCAGTGCAAAACATTAGTTTTATTCAAAATTAATAGAAATCAAGAACCCTAACCTTATAAATTTAATATAATCTTTATGGTAAAGATGTTTTCTATATGTGTACCAAGCGATTTGTTTCTAGGTGGTGTAATTTGAGAGATATTTGACTTTTTCTGTATGAAGATTTGCTCACGGCCATTGACAATGCATTTGAATGGATGTGTCCCTGGCAAACTGGTGTGCCTCGGAAACCGCAACACCGGGCAACTCGGGTCACCCGAGTCGTCAGAATTTCAAATCGAAGACCGCGAGTGGAGTCGACAAATACATGTGCTGTGTGCAAAATGACCCGGCCCGAGTAACCCACCTCTTGGCTGGGGTGGCTAGGAGCGATGACGTCACATTTGCACTGGTACCCTCCTGCAGGATAACAGCCACCGGTATCAGTCATACATGTTTTTTTTTGGTAATAACATAGATTAATTAAATGGAAATATAGCTAGACTATGACATCATAAAACATTTTAAATCCAATTTTGCTGTAGTTATATAGGTTATTAAAAAAAAAAAAAAAAAGGTTTTGGATTAAGCCACCATTTTTGTACAACGAGTGTGGAGAAGCGTATTCGATTATTCGACCCGGGTCTGTAGGAAGTGGGCATGCGCCATAAAGTGGCTCGGCTGACCCGAGTTGATTAATCGATTACGCCCCATCTGTGCACTGGAATCACTACATCTGGAGTTACTTCCTACTGAAGTAGTCTTTGCTCAAATTTATGCATAGTTGTCATTCACCCTTGGGTGAAAGTGTTCGCCATCAAAACGTGATGGTGGAGGCATCTCAATGTCGCCCCCTTGTGACTTTTCTGTAAACCATTATAGGTCAAGTTAAAGTACAAGCAAACAGCAAAATAAAGTAACAACGATAACCCCTTGATGGTTGGTTGTTAGAGTTCTACGTCCTAGTAACATCTAAGGTCATATCAGGGCGGGTACCGACTTGTGACAGTGTGTACTCATGGCGACTTTATAGTGTTACCACACTGGGAGACCAAGCCACCTGCACCATGACCTGACATCCTACTCAGTCACATTATTCTGACACTGAGCCAACCAGTCCTTGCCCTATCCTAATAATGCAGAGCGCCTGGCTAGGAAGCGACAAGTATCAATTTTTAAGTTTGACTCGACCACGGTTCGAACCCACCATTCATGGTGTAAAAATATATGGATTTTCAGTTGGGATTTATATATTGGCAAAGAGCATTACTATTCTCAGGCGACGGAGTGGGGACCAGGATTATGTAACAGAGAAGCAATGGGTGCCCCACTCACTTTGTGACATAAGCGCATATGTGGAAATGTGATAACACATAGAGGCCAAGATTGTGATGTGATGTTTATACTTAAGAGACAGTTAATAATTATTTAAATGTTCCCTCCATGCACCAGAAAAAAATGCAAATGGAGGGGAAGGGCATTTTTAATATATGTTTGTTGTAACTGTCTGCAACTACCTGTTACCATGGGGCTTATGGGCAAGCACACCCAGCCATCCTGCATACATTATGGACACCACCTGCAGATGGAGGTTGAGTGACAGCTGCCCCCTATTAGGGTGTCACCCACCCAGGCTGTAGAGGGTGTCTGATTGGCTGGCTGTGGGAGCCCAGTCACCTGCATTCCTTATACCTGACACACAGACCCCACTCTGGGCACTCTTGGCTAGGCACTCTAGCAGAAGACTCCACTTTCTACACTCAAATGAGCAACATCTATTTAAAAGACACTGAAGTGTGTGCAACAACCATGGGACTCAGGTTCAATGGGCTGTAGGCATTGATTCTCATATACACCAGCAAGAGTCATGAGGATCTGTGTGGGCAGTTGGTAAGGAGTGAGGGTGATAAGTCGCAAGAAGGTGAACAGGAGTTGATGCCAATAAAGCACAACTTATTCACTGTCAATGTTTAATGACTTGTCTTCCTTTCTTCCTTATGAGTTGTTGAGAGTAACACCAGGTGGGAACTGACAGACAGTTGTCGGAACACACCTGGGGAGACTAGTGATGTCTGGGGCTCAGACGGCCGAGTTCTCATAATATCACAATGGGTTCGGATCCCCTGATCTCCCAAAACAGGAGACAGACGTTCAACCCATTCGGCCATCCCATCTGGTCAACATCTTGATAATGTCGAAATAAAAACACATATTTCGTCATGTTTATGCCTTTACCACTCCTGGGAGAACTTTTTATTGGCCCATACTAAGGCCAAATAAAATAAAATTAAGTTTGTGACCGTCCTTTTGAAATAGAAATCAGGGTCGGGCGGGGGGTATTTTTCAGTATTTCACTGCTCTCCTCGCCCTCCCCTCCCACCCCCACCCATTCTCTCTAACACCCTCATTCACATTCCCTCCCTCCTCCCACTTGAGCTTTTCTGCTCAAGGGGGAACCTCCCCCTGAATGTATTGGGTGTCAGTCCCCGCTGACACTCAAACACATTTTACTAAGTTGCGTTGATTTTTTGGCCCTGCGCCAACAGTTCTACACTGCAGACAGTATGCATGACCTTTTTACTAAGGTAAAACAGAAAAACATTTTAGCTTTTTTGAGGGCAGCTGGACTGTACCACCTCATATAGTTGACTAAATAGATTCTATCAATTATTAATAAAACTTTTCTTTTTCTATGGGAATTTGTTTCCCTTGACCACAAATATATGATTGTGTGCTTTCTAATTTAATGAGTGTCTATTGGCACATAATTGATTGTCTGCTTTTACATGTAAAAGTGATGGTTTGAACAAAAAACAAACATTTCTCGCCGTGAATATGGCCTATGCTGCCGACACGGCGTAAAGCAACCACCAATCAATCAATCAATCAAACCCTCCTCCCACCCAACACCCTCCCTCTCCCACGCCCCCTCTACCAACCTCCTCCACTCTTGGCCCTGCTCCCTCCCCTTCCTAGTTCCCTCCATATCACCCTTCAAATGCCTGTCCATTCGCCCCTCCTCACTATCCTTTCTATTTCTCACTCGATCCACCCCACTCTCCACTTCTCTTTCCATTTCTCACTCCACCCACCCTCTCCATTTAATAGTTTTTTTAAAAGACGGGGGAGGCCGATTTTTCAGGCACGGGCGGTGACGATCACAATTTTTTAATTTGTATTTGGCCTAATATCCGTAGCATTCCTTTTCTGTGTGAAGGCAGTACCACTCGAGTTGACTAGACCCCCAATGGCCGATGTCCACTTTTTGTGCTAGGGTATCCTTAAACAAACAAACTCAGGAGTAGTGTCGCATCAAGCCAACAGGTGGCAGCACCTGATAGTAAGCAAACTGTGATAATGACCAAGGATACACTATGAATGATATAGGCAGTTGGTTGGTTGATTTACGTCCTAGCAACATCTAAGGTCAGTTCAGGTACCAACTTGTGACAGTGTGCACTGATGGCGACTTTTAGTGCTGCCCCACTGGGAAATCAGGCCGCTGGCACCATAACCCGATATCCCACTCAGTCACATTATCCTAACACTGAGATAACCAGTCCTTGCCCTATCCTAATAATGCAGGGCACCAGGCTAGGTAGCGAGCGACAAGTATCAATTTTAAAGTCATTGGTTTGACTCGACCGGGAACCGAACTCCCACATGCGAGGCCCACGCTCTACCAATTAGCCCACCATGCACGGTGATCTAGGCAGTACGCCAAATAGATTTAAAATTCATCTCTATCTAGAGTAAGGGTGAATGACAATGTAGTATAAATACGAGGGAGAAAAACTGCTTTGGTACGAACAGGAAGTTCAGCTCCTGGTTCCATTATCCAGTGGCTGCCTATATTGGCACAAAGTTTGTGAAATGGGGAGAGAATGAAAGAAAATATATTTAAAAAATGTTTAAAAAGATGGCAACCTCAACATGCCCTCGACTCGAGTTCTGATCCTAGGTGAGTGAAACCAATGACTTACAGGTGTGCTGGAAGTAGCCCTTCCAGGCATCATTTATCCCTACTGTGGGTAGGGCTAAATAGTTTATCTAAGATATTATTTATCTATTACATAAGTGAGAAGACAATACAATTAGTTTGGTTGAGCTATCTCTGGCTGGACCCTCCTTAAAAGGCCCCCTCCGCTTTATTAAAGTCAAAGTTCTGCGTGAGTGAGGCAGATAGGAGGGGGACCATGCGCGCATGTGACCCTCCTGAGTCGGTAGCTCCCGTATTCGGGGGCATTGAGCTGGTAGCCAAGGTGCTCCAGCCCAGACCAGTGCCCAGAAGACAAGCAAACCGTTGTTGACATAGGCCCAATACACACTAATCGGCCCAACACACGATAACATCACTCAGTCATATATTGGCTTAACGGGTGGATCAAGGGCACCACCTATAATATTCATTAACCAGTGCTCAGATAGCACCACAAGACATATACAGGTTAATAGCAGACAAGCAATGCAGGTAGACTCCATTCCAAATAATATTAGCACAACAAGTTATACAGCACAAAGTAACCGTGGATTGGGGGAAAAGTGGAAATGGACAACTAGATGGTTATAACTTATATAGTTAAAAGGATAATTGAATGCTATTCAAGAATAGTCTGTAGGCTACTAACTGATCAGTGGAATGGGTCTAGGATAGTGCTAGGAGAGTAGCGTATGAAACCTGAGTTCCAGTATTTTTCCACGATTCCCTGACACTTAGTGACGATGCTAAAGCCCCTGAGAGAATTAGTTAGTTCCTTTTATTAAAATTCACCAGCACTCAGTATAAAAAGGCCGAACACCGGCCAGCTGCTGACCCAACATTGACCATCACAAGCCTGTGGAAGCGTTAAATGCTTCTGTTGTTTCGGAGTTTCGTGTTGATAATAGGTAGTAAAAACAGTAAATACAGTAGAAAATAAATTGTTTCTTTATTGGGCTGCTGTTTGTTGACACAGATCTGACCATTTCAGATTTTCATGTAAATTTCAATATAGATCCTCCAGTGCGACTGACACTGGTCTACATCCGGTGGAGGCAAGGAGGCCGCAGGTGGCGCCACCGGTACATTGTTGGGCCTTACGGAGTATAACAATAATGATAATAATTTCCTTATGTATCTTTATACTCGCATAATTTGTTATACATCACATAAATGTGGTTAACATAAGTGATAACAAATGCAACTAATACCCCAGTCACACGAGGCCTGCGTTCGCTAACGATCGATTCGCGATGTCAAAACATCCTCCTTGCGCCCTCCTTTCGCCCTGATTGAGTGCTGTTGCCGCGAGGACGCCAACCTCCCGGCGTCCATTTCGGGAATTTTGGACGCAAGGAGGTTGCTGCTGCTGCACGTGCAACCTCCTTGCGCCCTGTTCCGGCGGCGCCATTCAAAATGGTTGGCGCCCTGGCGCCACCTTGGCGCTGCCCTGGCACCACCCTGGGTTGGTGCCAACACATGCGATGCTGCAGTCACCATGTGGTCGGCGCCGACATGGCGCCGACATGGCACCTACAACATATTTGAATCAATGTATCGAATGGAACGCTGGGTGGTTGGCGTCCTTTTGGGCATAGGGAGGTTGGCGGCGAACGCTGCCTCTCGTGTGACTGGGGTATTACAAGCAGTATATCGCTTTTGCTGGCGACTTGGCATTAAACAATTACCAGAGATATACATTTGAGACTTTAAAATTGTTCTTACAAAAAGTGAAAATCGGCTATTTGGGGGGGGGGGCCACCAGATTCAAGAATATTCTTTTCAAGAATATTTTGAATGAGATGGGCTAATAACCTGTGGAAACTAAATCTCAAAATAAACAAAACTGTGTATACTGATGGTATCTCGTTAGGAAGGGATTTGTCAGAATGCAGCACAGGCTCAATATCCTGCCCTGATGCATCGCAGACATGCTTAAAGGCATCGTTAACTTGGAGGCGACAGCTGCCAATGTCCAAAATTTGGAGTTAAATTATATACAAGCATGTAAGCATTCTCTGGTCTATAGCCGTGTTCACACATGGGCGTTAAGTTGCCTCAACTAGTTCGCCTTGTCTAGTTTGGCTCACATTTGCCGTGTGGACGTGACGTTAAGGCGGATTAGGGCTGATTCGCCTCAACTAGTTCACCTCATGTAAACCGCGTCACGAGGTAGCTTATATGAACCGAACTAGCTTAAGTCAGCCCACCTTGCTTGTGTGGACGGTAGCGGTTTACTTGAAGCGGATTAAGCACGTCACACTATATAATATAATTTGATCTATGAACCGGCTAGAGGTGTACAGATATTTTGTTCATGATTTATTTTTAGGTTTTCACTGGCCAACAGAAGTTTTGATCGTTCCAAAACAATACGATTCAGTCCATACATATCTAGGTCGAACCCACACTCTCTCGTGGTGACGTTGACTAACCGAAACTGGCGCTGGTTAGTATGGACTTGCTCATGCGCAGATATCGATTTCCGCCTTAAACCGCCCCAAATATACTGCATGTGTGGACACGACACTAGTTCGCCTCATCTAGTTCGCCTTATCTAGTTCGGCCTAAAGTTGTGTGTGTGAACACGGCTTATGTCACTCTAACATCTGAGAAAGGTCATTATGGCTGAATGACCCTGATAGCCAGAACTTGATCACAGAGACCTTGATTAGGCATAACATAAATTTTTTTAATTGGTAGTTTTCAAGATCTATGTACAAACCATGAATAGTCATATACGAACATGATGATTGTGAATAATTAAATTTGTGTTGGTCATTCAATTCAACACTTTATTTCAGAGGTCATGTCACTGTCCCTTTAAAAATGTACACATCACAGGTGAGAGCGCACACAAAAATGTGCACAATTTCAGAAAAGATTTACAAACAGACATACATGTACAAGGAGGCACGAGAGAGTACTGTTTGTTTGTTGAGCACTAGAGACCAGGTCAAAATAAATGCTTATTCAAAGGACGCTGTCAATTTGAGTCACCTTCATACATTACACGGATTACGGTACCACAGTTAGCATAAATGTTCAGCAAACAAATATAAGGGCTTTTTAGCACCATTTCGAGACAGAAATTCAATTCCAAAGACATTTCTTCTTCATTAAAAAAAAATATATACTTTTCCTATACTAACACTAGGTACTCCGAACTGATTTGTTCTTTTCATGAAAGTAATTTGAAAATGGCAGTTAGAAAGATCTTATTATTCTGATTACAAATATATATGATAAAAGTAAATTGGTCAATTAGTCCCTGAGTTCTGATTTCTTTAATATTCAATTTTTGCCCTTAAATTTGCACACATTTTTCAGAATTGTGCAAATATTTAAATCCTGATGTTTGTTGCTGCCTGCTGAAGGCAAATTACATTTTAATCACATCATTATTTTTCAAACTTATTATTTCAAGTACAAACTCCTAATCTCAATGTCTTTCAAATCCTACAAATAAGTATTTTCTGAGCCATTTGACATCAAACATGGCAAATTATGCTACGGTTCTATTAAATTCGCTTAGTATTAATTACGGCGTTCACATCGTAATTCTGACACACCATTAGATTTAGCATTCTATTCAACAGGTTCTATCAAATTCGCTTAGTATTAATTACGGTGTTCACATCATAATTCTGACACACCATAAGATTTAGCATTCTATTCAACAGGTTCTATTAAATTCACTTAGTATTAATTACGGCGTTCACATCGTAATTCTGACACACCATAAGATTTAGTATTCTATTCAACAGGTTCTATTAAATTCACTTAGTAATTACGCTTCACATCGTAATTCTGACACACCATAAGATTTAGCATTCTATTCCATAGGTTCCATTAAATTCACTTAGTATTAATTACGGCGTTCACATCGTAATTCTGACACACCATAAGATTTAGCATTCTATTCAACAGGTTCTATTAAATTTACTTAGTAACCTTAAGTATTACCACCAGTATCAATCTAGATAAGTGCTATACAGTAAAATTGCTTGATACATAAATGAAACTTAGTTGCAATGCCAATGACAAACTGAATACAAGTGTAGTTCAATAATAAAAGTAATTATACACGTGGTGAATATGTGTTACATGGTATTGCATAGTCCGGGATTGTCCTTAAATTATATTGCGTTTTTTTAAATAGATAATATATATAGAACAAATATGCATATCATATCTTTGATAGGGAGTTCAGGCAGAAAAATTGATTTTAAGAAACAAGTTTACTAAATGATTCATGGAACCGAACTCACTCTAACGAAGAAAATAGTGCAAACAACTTTAAAATCGATCAACCCATTAATTTTCTATGAATTATTTAACATTCATGGCACTTTTGGACAGAATCCTAATGGGGGAATAAGTAGCCAATTGTATTAAAGTTGCATAGTCCGATGGCTTTCGAATTTTTGCATCATTTTTTAGATAAATATATCAAGTTGACTATTATAACCTACTATTCATTATTCCGGAGTCATTTTTATGGAAAATGGCTAGTTTGGGATCAATTTGAGTTGAAAGAACCCAAATGCCTTTCGGCAAGCTTATTACAAGTCTTGTTGTGCCCCAGATTCACATCTCGCGATGGTCATGTGATGAGGAATGACCTATTATGTGTATGTAGTGTGGAACCTAACTAATGCCATATATATGGTACTGCGAATGAGGGTAGGACTAATAAGGTCATGAAATTGTCCTAATTGGTTAGTGGTCTCCCTGCTTAATGGCTGTCTCAAAGTAGGTTCCCAAAGGGATGGGGGTAATAGATTCACTGATTATTCTGCATTAATAGTTAATGCACCAGCACCTAAGTTGGATATATAGAATCAACTTTAACCAATGGCACCTTTTTTAATGCAGAGTTATACATAATTCATCACACAACTAAAGATCACTCTGTGATTCATGTAACAATCAACATAAAACTTGGCACATTTATGTATTTTCACCTGAAGAATTCAAATTTGCCCATCAATTTTCAAAATTATGAATATTAATCAGGTCATTAACATATTAAAATGAGATGGATAGTCGTTTAAGCATAATTTTTAGAAACAAATGTTGTTACATAATGACTAATGTACAATGGTTGCCCAGGCTCCCGAAGTGCTCAAAAAGGTCCATGAGCATCACACAATTAACTAAATATTCCAGCAATTTTCGATGAAATCTTGTCTCAATCAAACTATGCCCCATGTTTTGAAATTAGGCACCTCAGATATCATTCTATGGGATTCTCTTGTCAAAATGAGGCTATGTCCAGCAGCCTAGCTATTCAGGAATAACTCTAAATACTACGCTGAAATTATGGCATACGGGTCTGAGTAATCCATCTACAACCAGCCTGAGGGCACCCGACAAACGGCAATGAAAATAATGGGTCCACCATGAATTTGGAAGATATGGTGCATTATGTTTGGGAATAGTTTTATCTCAGAAATCAGTGAAATTTCATGTTTGATTTAAGATGAAAATAATTAAGACATGATCATGCTATTATTTATTCTATTTGAAACATGTTAACCGTTTCTAAAAATTTGAAACGCACGCCGTTGAAAGTATGTGACATAGGCCAGTTTCACCACCATTCACCACCATTCACCGCCATTATCTCAGTAGAGAGTGGGCTCACTGTACCTACCTTTGACAATTTCTTTTTGAACCTACCTACAAACCAAAAATAAAATTTCTCATACAACCAGAAACATGACTATTTATGTTTTTGACCAAAGAAAAGAAACAGGACCCGGTTGCAAGTGGTAAGCCAGAATAATGGACGTATAGTTAGTTCACTTGTGGAAGCTTGGTTGGTTAGCCGTCGGAGCTTTACGTCCTGGCAAGATCTTTAAGCCGTGTTCACACGGGGAATGTAAATCGATTCGTAGAAAGCGACTTGCCTAGTTCGACGCACATTTCCCGTGTGAACGGACGTCTGAGGCGGATTAGGGCTGATTCGATTCACGTGATCTCGATAATGTAAACCACCTAAGCGAGGTAGTCTACGTGAATCGATTCCTGTGATGTGGATAATTTTGCCCGTGTGGACGCATCTGAGGCGGATTAGCACCTCACACGCATGCGCAGTCGACCTTAGTTTGTTGACTTTCCGGTCGATCAAAAGCGCATATTATATAATTTAATTAATGAAACCGCTATCTACGCACAGATATTTTTTTCATAATTTATTTTTAGGGTTTCACTGCTCAGCAGAAGTTTTGATCGTTCCAAACCAATAAGATTCATTAAATACATATCTAGGTCGAACCCACACTCTCTCGGCCGACGTCGACGAACCCAAACTGGCGCTGGTTAGTCTGGACTTGCTCATGCGCAGATATCCACTTCCGCCTCACGCAGTGCCCGTGTGAACGGGCACTAATTCGACTCCTTTATGTGATATAGTGATATAGTGATTGGTAGACAGGAAGTGTGAACACTTATTTGTCTCTCATTTTTGCTTGAGTGCAAGTAATTAGCAGCACAAGGAATAAATTAGTAGCATGTGGTGAATAAGTGGTCAAATTTCCCTATATCATCAGCCCATGCTTTTTCTAATCGGTTCTTGAATGAATTTATTGAGCCGGCATCTATAACATTTTGTGGGAGACTATTCCAAATATTTATGATCCTGTTTGAGAAACTGTGTTGCCTTAATTTTGAAACGGCTCTGGGTTTTACTAGTTTGAGAGTATGGCCCCGGCTGCCTTCTCTTTTATTCAAGGTGAAAAATTGGTTCATATCTATTTTATCAAAACCTTTCATAATTTTAAATACTTCAATTATGTCACTTCTTTTCCTTCTGTAGGAAAGAGTAGGAAGTTTCAATTTCCTGAGCCTTTGTTCATAGGGTAAGTCCTTTATAACTGCAACTAGTTTCGTTGCACGTCTCTGAACCTTTTCGATCTCCAGAATATCTTTCCGAAAAATTGGGCTCCAAATTTGTGGACAGTATTCCAAAATTGGCCTAACAAGAGACTTAAATAGAATGAGAAAATTGTTCTTGTTGAGGCGATGGAAGGTTCTTTTAATTATTCCTACTCTCTGGTTAGCATTTGAGATGATAGTCCTCATGTGTTTCTGAAAGGAGAGTTGGGAGTCGAAGGTTACACCCAAGTCCTTTTCATAGCTATCTTGTTGCAGGACAGTGTTCTGCATAATATAGGCGTAATGAGGATTATTTTTCCCGTAATGAATAATTTTGCACTTCTTTTCATTGAAGGGCAATTGCCATTTCTCAGACCATTGTGAGAGTTTCAGAATATCCTCTTGTAAGAGATTTTTATCTCTTACGTCTTTTATTGCTCGAAAGACCTTTGTGTCATCCGCAAATATTTTTAGGTTTGATGAGACACTGCCTGGCAGGTCATTTATAAATATTATAAATAATATTGGTCCCAGCACACTTCCCTGAGGTATTCCTGAGGTGACATTCTTAAAGGAAGATTTTTTATTACCTACAACTACCCTTTGCTTTCTCTCAGACAGGAAGTCCTGTATCCATTCAGAAATTGATCCGGATATTCCCAGAGCTTTGACTTTGTTTAATAGTCTTTTGTGGGGCACACTATCAAAGGCTTTGGAGATTTTGCCCGTGTGAACAGGGCTTAAGGTCACACCAGGACGGGCTTGTGGAAGCAATTCAGATGGTCAATTCCTTTTCAAGGTCATCTGAAAATGAATGGAAAACATGCTTTAAATTATAATTCATTGCAAATGAACAGACGCAAGCAAATAGCTTGTAGTGTCAATTTACAACTCGACAATAAAAGTAGCAACATATTATATTAATAAGGCAACAGCTATGTTCATCAGTTTTATATGTAAGATCAATCGTAGTTACAGTTGCATAGCCCGATGGTTTTGAGTTTCTGTCATTTTCTGAGATAAATATATTAAGTTGATCATTATAAGCTGCGTTTACACGGGCGAGTTGAAACGCCCCAGCTGGAACCAGTTGCCTAGTTTGTTTTAAATGTGTCCGTGTAAACGCGGCACTGCAGCGTTTTAGGGCTGAACCGTTTCGGCTGGAACGTCCCGCTTATACCACCTAATCAGGTGGTGTACAGGAAACGTTTCAGCTGGTTCCCAGGCGGCGATTGTGTACAATAGCAGTGCTCGCCGGCAACAGGGGGAGCAGTAGCTAATCGCTGGTGCCCGGCAGTGTTAGGGCCCGATTACGCCGAAATCTAGTGAATGTGATCATATTTAACAGAATTACAGACTCAAATAATGAAATTTAATTAAATTAACCTTAAATTCCAAGCGATATTAACATAGCAGCTACATCGGCGTCGAATCGCCCGAGTGTAAACAAAACAAATAGCAGTGCTCGCCGGCAACAGGGGGAAAATCCGCGCATGCGCAGAAGCCATGACACTTCTGAAAATACGACACCGTGTAAACGCACCACGAGAACGTTTCAGGTAGAACGCTTTGTCTTGAATCGTTTTACTTTTGGCCGTGTAAATGCAGCTATAAGCTACCTTACTTCAAATTAGAGTAACTTCCATTTTAAATGGCAACCTTTTGAGATGTTCTAAGATGACAAATTGGCAGACAAGTGGCGTTCTCTGTGGTGGAGTGGTTAGAGTGTCTGACTTTTATCTAGGTCAGACTCCTAATCTGAGGGTTGGCGGTTCGATTCCCTGTGCCCTCACCTCTGCCAATTTGGATTTCCACCGCTGTGTATAACTTACAGCGTCATCAAAGGCCGGTTGCTCTCATACCATATCTATGTGGTGTGGGAGGTTAAAAATCCCTTGGGTCGGTAAAAGTGTAGGCTCGGGCTTTCTATCGACCAGCAGTGGAATGAGGAAGACCAGTCGTCTATGACTGAAATTTCCCCTGCTTAAACAACTAATGGACCAAAAAATAAATAAATAAAATTTATTTTGGAAAGCTCACCAAAATCCTGACCTCATAAGCTTCTGCAGTATAACATATTCTATTGAATGACCTCAGTATGCCTTCCTATGTGATGAGAAATGTTTAATAAGTGCACCAGTATCTAACTTAGATACGTAGAATCTAATCTAGATAGTTATTTTGGTATTGACAATTTAATGTCTTCATCGAGCTTTAAGTGGTTTGGTTTTCAAAATATTATGGTTTAATCAGATTTTGCACCTTTAAAGGCAGAGATGAAAGTGGTCTCCGGCAAAAAAAAAAGGCGGAAAGCAAGGTAAGATTATTACACAACTGGCGGATTTTCCCCCATAGGATTAGCACTGTCAGTGAATCACGGGAAAATGCCGGACGTCAGGTTTCAACTACCCTGCTTGCTTGGGGTGGTTTGTAACCTTACGACGGTTACTGGTTGCAGAATGGCAACATTATAGAGAGGCTCCGATAAATCGGCCCATCTTTGGTTGAAGATTAATCTTCAGTAGAAGCTGGGGACATCTTTACAACGTTGTAACAGCGAAGCGTTGGGGCGGCCCCGAATCTCTTCGGTCCGCGGTAGTTGAGCACATGTATCCAGCAGACAGCAGCAAGGATTTCGAGGAAGGGTGGGTAAAGATGGGTGCAGGGGTGGTTCCAGCAACGAGAAGAAAGCGAGAGAAACGTAAAGGTACAGGGCCCCACCTAAGCA
This sequence comes from Branchipolynoe longqiensis, assembly GCA_030323885.1. Classification (NCBI taxonomy): domain Eukaryota; kingdom Metazoa; phylum Annelida; class Polychaeta; order Phyllodocida; family Polynoidae; genus Branchipolynoe; species Branchipolynoe longqiensis. The sequence goes on from CM059192.1 coordinate 88,998,387, forward strand.
CACAACTTCCCTGGTCACGGTGAGGAGTATGCCTGGGAGAACAAAAAAAGGTAGAGTTTAGGAAAGAGAAATGAGGAGAGTTGAGTCAAAGGACTGTGTCTATTTGCTTTATGGTGACCAGCCGGCGGGCCAAAGACACGGACAGAGTAAATGCTGACAGGCTCTCCCTCTTGAAATTCTTTTCAGACATATCAAGGAGGAGCAAGGCCAACGGAGAGGAGTTAGAGAGAGGGGTGGACGAAGTGCAGTCCCGCTGGCAAGTGCAACTTACCCTTGCTTTGGGGGTGGTTTGTTACCTTACGACGGTTACCGGTTGTGATATATGCGTAATAGACGTACAGGTGTGTGGTTAATATATGTTAACGAGATGCAGAGGTTGAGACAAAGAGATATGCAAATGAGATGACATCATGGAAAGTTTAGCCGGCGGGTCAAACGTGCCCTAGGCCGTGAATAAACCATTCAGTATCCAGAAGTCAAAGTGTTCAGACGTCATACTTTCACACCAGTTACCGGTGTGGTGGTTTCAGCGTGTTCCCGTGCTCAGAGGTGTCCCTCGCTTCTGCGCTGCTTCTGCGCATGCGCGGATTTCGCATCAACTCGGGTCACCTGAGGCACTTATTGGCGCATGCGCACATCCTACAAACTCGGGTCGAATAATCGAATACGCTTCACTGCGCTCGGGTGGACAATCTTTTTTTTTTTTTTTAATAGCCGATAAAAATACAGCAAAATAGGATTTAAAGTATTTTATGATGGCCCAGTTTACCTATATTTCCATTTAATTAATCTAAGTTATTCTTTTTTTGCACATGGCACGTGTATTTTTCGACTCCACTCGCCGTGTTCTATTTGAATTTCTGCCGACTCGGATGACCCGAGTCGCTCAGGTAGTGTTAATCGATTACGGCCATCCTTATTAGATTCTGACGCATGCGCAGAAGCGAGGGACACCTCTGAGCACGGGAACACGCTGAAACCACCACACCGGTTGCATAAGTGCAACATTAATAGAGAGGTTTCGATAAATCGGCCCAATCTTTGGTTAAAGACTTACTAAACTCGTTTTGATGGGGTTTCATGTTCTAGTAACATATCAGGTCATATAAGAACGGGAATCAAACCAACAAATTTTGGCATATATTTCCTGATGAATCGGTAAATATAAAAAATCGCGGAAATCCGCGAAATCTCGGAGATCTTACATTCAGGGATGAAAGTTGTCTCCAACGAAAATTGCGGAAATCAAACCGAGACCGTGGCGCTATCTAACGGGATCTGGCAGAACCAAGCCGTGGAATGGGCAATAATAGAGTCACAATAAGGACAGTTGAAACCTGATTTCTGGAGACCAGACGGGATGGCCGAATGAGTTGAGCGTCCGTCTCCTGTTTTGGGAGATCGTGGGATCCGAACCCATGGGTTCGTACCCTGGTCGAGTCAACCCAATGACTTAAAAATCTACACTTTTCGCTTCCTATCCAGGTGCTTAGCATTAATAGGAGAGGGCAAGGACGGGTTGGCTCAGGATAATGTGACTGTGACTAAGTGGGATATCAGGTCAGGGTGCTGACTGCCTGGCCTCCCAGTGAGACAGCAGTATAAAGTCACCATGAGTGTACACTGTCACAAGTCAGTATCCATCCTGATATGACCTTAGGTGTTGCTATGATGTAAAACAACAATAAACAAACAAACCTGACTTCTGGCAATTTTCCGTGATTGCGGCTTAATTTCCAGGTTTTTGTTCAGCATTTGTTTGGGTTTTATGTTCTAACAACATCATAAGAACGAGGTTCAGACAAACCAATTGCTATTATAAATATATATTAGCATATTGTGAAAGTTATATCGGTGAATAAAAAAAATCGTTGAAATCCATGAAAACACGGAGATCACCTGTCCAAAATAAAGGTGGTTTTGTTTGTTTGAGTTTTACATCCTGGCAACATCTAAGGTCATATCACCGAACGCAGTGGCCGAATCGGTAGAGTGCAGGCCTTCCGTGCGGAAGATCGGGAGTTCGATTCCCCATCGAGTCAAACCAATGACTTACAAAATTGATACTTGTCGCTTCCTAGCTTGGCACCTGGCATTAATAGGATAGGGCAAGGACTGGTTGGCTCAGTGTCAGGATAATGTGACTGAGTGGGATATTGTGTCATGGTGCTGGCAGGCTGATTACCCAGTGGGACAGCACTATTAATTTGCCATGAGTGTGCACTGTCACAAGTCGGTACCCATCCGGATTGACCTTAGATGTTGCCAGGACGTCAAATATCAACAACCAATCTAAGGTCATATCAGGACAGGCACTGACTTGTGACAGTACGTATTCCTGGTGACTTTATAGTGCTCCCCCACTGGGAGACCAGGACACTGCCACCATGACTCAATTTCTCACTCAGTCACGTTATCCTTATACTGAGCTAACCAGTCATTGCCTTATCCTAGTAATGCCGAGCACCAGGCTAGATAGTAGATAGTGACAATCATTGTGTAAAATATTCTGATATTCGGAATAGGGTGGAATGCACATGTTCTATTACTGGATGTAAATAGACATTAGTGGTGTTGGCAGGTCTGGGTGTGAGTGCACTCAGGGCCTACCCCCTCTGCTGGGATAGTGATCACCACACTCAAAGGTCAAGGTTGGTGGTGGCCATGGGGCCATACAGCTTGGTGGTGGTGGGCAGACCACTGGTATCCATGGGGACCAGAAATGCTGGATTCCTATTGGTAGGGCCAAGAATGCTTGTTTTCCATTGGGGGAAAGGAGTGGGGTGATACTCTACAATGAACCCATGTAACCATATAAATAATAAACCAGAGGGCTGGACTCTCTCTCCTTCTTTACACATTATACTCTTCCTTTCTCTTTGTCTGTATTGATTTCACTATAGCCTGCCTACACAGCCACAGATTCGAGCCTTAGCCTTTTTACAATTGGTTTGACTCAATTGGGTTTCAAACTCACAACCTTCCGCATGGGAAGCCTACAGTCTAACTGATTCTGCCACCACATCATGTGTAATAAGGGTGGTGATGAAGGCTTAACAAGGCCCCATTTAACTGCACACCTCGGAGGCATTCCAAATGCCGCGCTAACGGTGTTTTAGCATTTGGGTGCCTCGAAAATGGCATCGTGGGTTCAAACCCTGGTCGAGTCAAAGCAATGACTTAAAAATTGATACTTGTTGCTTCCTAGCCTGGCGCTCGGCATTATTAGGATAGGGCAAGGACCAGTTGGGTCAGTGTCAGGATAATGTGACTGAGTGGGATATCAGGTCATCGTGCTGGTGGCCTGGTCTTCCAGTGAGGCAGCACTAGAAAGTCGCCATGAGTGCGCACTGTCACAAGTCGGTACCCGTCCTGATATGACCTTAGATGTTGCTAGGAGGTAAAACAACAAACAAACAAACAAAAAAGTGTGCACTTCCTGCAGCCATTTGCAATTGAAAGAAGAGCTCTGATTGCTTGATACCCATGGCCATTTTGGAGGCACTTTCACCTCCTACTCGAAAAGCACGACGTTTCAGAGGCACATATTGAACGCAAATTGGCAAAAAAAGATGCCTCGGAATGCCTCCGAGTGTGGCGCGTTCAGACACGGGCGTTCAACCGGCTCAGATCGATGTTTGTTTGTGGTTGTTTTAGGTCCTAGCAACATCTAAGGTCATATCAGGATGGGTACCGACTTGTGACAGTGTGCACTCATGACGACTTTATAGTGCTGCCTCACTGGGATACCATACATACAAACATGCATACAAACATACATACATGCATCCATCCATACACACATACATGCACACATATATACATACATCTACATATACATATATACACACATACATACATCGACACATACATACACATGTATACACATACATACACACATGTATACACACATACATCCACACATACAAACATACATACATGCATAGATACACACACATACATCCACGCATACATACACACATGCATACACATATACATACATATAGTTACACACATACATACACATATATACACACATACCTACATATACACACATGCATACACACATACATCCACACATAGAAACAAACATACATACATATACACACATACACAATACATACACAATTGCATACACACATACATACACACATAGATACATACATACATACATACATACATACATACATCAACCGTGATGTGCTTAAACCGCCTCAACTAAACCACTTGCATTCACACACGCACCTTAGGCTGAGTCAGGCTAGTTTGCCTCAGTTAATCTACCTCGAGAGGCGGTTTACTTGAGGCAAACTAGTTGAGTCAACTCAGCCCTAATTCGCCTCAGCGTCGCGGTCACACACCCAATGTGAGTCGACTTAGATGAGGCGAATTAGTTGAGGCGACTTAAGGCCTGTGTGTGACCGGGCTATTAGTCAACTCTGGAACGTACCCGTCTCAGAGTTGACACCGCAGCGTACTCTGAAAGCGGCCATGGCAACCAACCAGCCCTGCTGCTGAGAGTAAAGCCTTTAACTTTAAGTTGTGGCGGTATTATTCGCTATAGTGTTAGCGGTGAAATTAACTTACCCGCTAACTGGGTGATATCATTGGCCCTAATGGCAGCGATCAAGGCAGAGCTGGTTGCGGCTCTCCCTTCGCGAACCTGCCACTTGCACAGTGCCTGATACGCAGCCTCTCTCACACTTTGTTGTTCATCATGTTGCACTTCAATGATATCGCTTTCATTCAATCCAAGGGACCTGGAAAGCATCTTCCAGTGACTCAATACTTCTGGGTGCTTGGAAACTTTCATAAACACCCCGGGGGTGATTTCTGAAACGTAAATAAAAATAAAATAAATAAGGAATGTGATCGAAACATAGCTATAGTTATTTAATGCATGCCATTCGTTACATTGTCTTGTTTGTTGTTTTGTCCTAGCAACATCTAAGGTCATATCAGGATGGGTACCAACTTGTGACAGTGCACACTCATGGTGACTTTATAGTGCAGCCCCTCTGGGAGGCCATGCCACCAGCACCATGATCTGATATCCCACTCAGTCATAGTATCCAGACACTGAGCCAACCAGTCCTTGCCCTATCCTAATAATGCTGAGCCCCTGGCTAGGAAGCGACAAGTATCAATTAAGTCATTGGTTTGACTCGACCAGGGTTCGAACCCATGAACCCATGGGTTCGGATCCCCGGATCTCCCAAAACAGGAGACGGATGTTCAACTCATCCGGCCATCCCGTCTAGTCGATTACATTGTCAGAGGTGCCCACCCCGGAAAATTTGAAGAAAAAAAGTAATACAAAATGGCGCATTCTGGTGAATTTTGAAGAAAAATATGTTAGAAAACACCAAAACGGCAAGTTAAATGATTCTTTGGCAGGATACTACAAATTAAGAGGGAAATTGGGGTTATTTGACTATATTTTAGGGAGATCATTCGCCAAAAGGGGAGAACCATGCTTAAAGTTGCATAGTCCGATGAAGCATAACATTTTCAAAACCAAGATAATTATCTAGAATTGATTCTACATATCTAACATAAGCCGTGTTCACACGGGCAAGTTAAGCCGCCTCAACTAGTTCGCCTTGTCTAGTTCGGCTTACATTCGCCGTGTGGACGCCACTCTGAGGCGGTTTAGGGCTGATTCGTTTCATATTATTCACTTCATGTGGACCGCATTGCGAGGTAGGCTATATGAAGCGAACTAGCTTGAGTCGGCCCACCTTGCTTGTGTGGACGGTAGCGGTTTACTTGAAGCGGATTAAGCACGTCACACTATATAATATAATTTGATCTATGAACCGGCTAGAGGTGTACAGATATTTTTTTCATGATTTATTTTTAGGTTTTCACTGGCCAACAGAAGTTTTGATCGTTCCAAAACAATACAATTCAGTCCATACATATCTAGGTCGAACCCACACTCTCTCGTGGCGACGTTGACTAACCAAAACTGGCGCTGGTTAGTATGGACTTGCTCATGCTCAGATATCGATTTCTGCCTTAAACTGCCCCAAGTATTCGGTGCGTGTGAACGCGCCACTAGTTCGCTTCATCTAGTTCGCCTTGTCTAAGTCGGCCTAAACTTGCCCGTGTGAACACGGCTTTAGATAGTGATGCACTTATTAAGGATTTGTTGCCAAATAGAAGGGAATACCGAGGCAATTTAATCAAACATGTTACTGCTGAAGACTGCTATGGTGTCAGAGGTTTGGCGTTCTTGCCAAAACTAATTTGACATGTTTACACTTCAAATATCTCAAAAGTTTAAGTTAGTCATTCAAAATAAAAGTTACTTCAAACTAAAATAAGGTAGATTATAACAATCAAATTAATATATTAATCTCAGAAAAATTACACAAACTCAAAACCATCGAACTATGATTATGAACTTTAAATCCAGCTATGTCTCGCTCCCCTATAATAATGTTATCACCATTATAACAATATTATATGGATAAAATTTGCATCACTTGACCCATGTAGTATTGTAGCCATGCACACCTTTTAATTGCCCTGTTGGTACCTCCTGCGCCGTTTCAGTGACACTAGTGACAGTGACACAGGAAACAGCACCACAATTGTTAGCTGCATCTTCTGGTGAATCATATGCATTGTCTAACTTCGACACAATCCAACTATATTCCACGCTGACTGCCTGGTGAAAGACTTGGTAAGCTTTACCGCCGCGGTAGGGTAGCATATCAAGAAGCTTCCTAACTCTGTCCTTTCTTGTTACTTCTGCTCGGACCCTCTCTTCATGATCGTCATCCAATATGCGCTCCTGACGTAATGATGGGAGAATATAGTCGACGTCCAATGTATCCATCAATAGCATTCGGTGTTTTATTAGACGGCTCCGGTCGAGAGTGTCCATGGTGACATTAATTACTGCCGTGTACGAGCAAGTAGAACCTAGAGGAGTGTAGACAGTGAATAGGTATGTGTGAATTTTTTTTTAGAATGCATTTTATATCAATGGAACATATTATATATCATTGGAAAGAGCTTGAAGTGAACTTTATCATGGTAGCCATATAATCTTCCTAAAGTAAATAGCAAAAATGTTATGTCAATTTGAAGTTGGGAAAATCGGTATCATTTTGGTCCCTTTGTTCTATAGTGAAACTTCTAAAAGCTGTGACCCAAAATCCAGCAAGCGGGAGGAAGAGCTTTCAGTTAACTCAGTCAGTGGCTGGGGTGAGAGACTTTGTAACAACTATTCCGATAATCAGCAGAGGGAGGAAATGGAAATCCTCTATTATTATTCTGTGTGGCCGGCCAAGAGTGTGTATGTATATGTATGTCGTGTGTATATATATGGCTTGACCCATGCTTGAGGGCAGGTAATTATAGAGATAGGGATGATTGGCAGGTCTGGGTGAGTGCACTCAGGGCCTGGCTCTCTGCTGAGGTAGTTGTCAATGCGCACAGGGTTCAAGGTTGGTGGCGGCCACAGGTCAACCAGCTCTGGTGGTGGGCAGACCACTGGTGGTCATGGTAACCAGAAATGCTGAGTCCCTATTGGAGGAACTGGGAATGCTGCCCACCTATTGTTCGAAGTGAATGGCATGATCCTATACCAAGAATCCATGTACTATATAATAAACCAGAGGGCTGGACTCTCTCTTACACTTTACTCGCTTCCTTTCTCTTTGTCTGAATTGTTTTCCTCATAGCTTACATACACAGCCACAGATCCGAGCATTAGTTCTACAAACTGGTGACCATGACGAGTGGGTGGTTTACAGGCCCTGTCACACTACGACGTATGGCGTCGGCGTGTGCGTAACGTGTTGAAATAAATTTCAAATAAAAATAGGTTGGCATATGCCAAACTTTTCACGCTGTGAGGGATAAAAATGGGTGTACACACAACATACACACAACGTACGTAACGTATGCAGAACGTATCTCTGACCTATTGAGAGCGTTCATGTGCTTCACAAAACGTTTGCATACACTAAGCAATGTTACGTGCATTACTCCATCGCTAGAAGTATGGCGCATACATTAAGTGTGCTGGAGATATGGCAGGCATACGTTCGAAGTATGTTTGGAGTACATTATGCATCCGTTGGCTGTACGCGGACTGCACCTTCCCAACAAGCTGAACGTACGACTAACGTGTTCCAACCTATCCCGACCTACCCCTAACGTGTGCATAATGTACACCGATGTACGTCGAGCATGCACCCAGTGTCTGAGAAACATATGAGCCATACGGTGGGTGACATACGTTGACAATTCTGAACATGCACAAATTCTTTTTAGCGGCTCGACCTACGCCGACCTATGACCCCATATCCCAAGCGTACTTGATGTATGCCCAACATATACATAACATATGACACCGTATGCCGATGTGTTGGTCGAAAATCGCATACGTCGGCATACGCTAAGGTCATACGGCGTAGTGTGACAGCCCCTTTAGCTACAAAGGTTTGTTGACATCAATGCCCCATGAAAATTGGTAAATAAATAAATAAATAGAAAACAGGTATCTGAAATTAAAGTAGTTTCAATAATGAATATCCTCAATTTTTTAAAGATTTTTAGAGGTTTCATATAAACGAAAAAAAGAAAGAATTCAGAGATATTTTCATTAAATTTCTAGTTGCCAGATTCAAAAGGTTTGATCTACATTGCAAAAGACAGCTTGTTGATAACTTTAAAAGTGAATGGAACAGGAAGTTAAAAATCTTGTCCCAAGCCAAAGCAATGTCCTGAGAGGCTGAGTGGGCCACTGCAGTGGTCAGAATCAAATGGGGTGGATCTTTTATCTATCCTGCAGGCTGATATTCCACGATTGTTTCGTGAACAAGTGAATATTGTATCTATGTGAGGGTAGCTACTCACCTGTTTGAATGTTTCGTGAACACGGTACTGAGTACTGAATCAAAGGTGAATCCTTATCTATGTTAAGGGGCTGTCACACTACGACGTATGGCCTTAGCGTATACCGACTTATGCGATTTTCGACCAACACATCGGCATACAGTGTCATACGTTACATATACGTTGGGCATACGTCGAGTACACTCGGGATACGGCGTCATAGGTCGAGCCGCTAACAAATGTATGTGTATGTTCAAAATTGTTAACGTATGTCGCCATATGGCCTCTGTTTTTGTTATATAGAACCAAATTTGTGGTTGATTGGACCTGTTAGCCGCTCTTAATTAATATACATATACGTATGCCCAACGTATATGTATATTACATCACAGGAATTTGTTTATACTAACACGCCCAACTTTTCGGCGGTTTGGAGAAAAGTTTGACGTCAGCACAGCGAGTGTGTAGCGCGCGGCCAACGTGTGTCGACGCGTGGCGAAGAAAAACAAAAAGAGGTTGGCGTGGCGTCCTGATATGACCTTAGATGTAGCTAGGATGTAAAACAACAAAGCAACATTTTGGCGCAACGTGTGGGAACGACGCGCGCGCGACATGTGCTTGGCATTCGCATAACGTTATTCCAACGCGTTTAACATATTTTGACGCGCCCCTAACGTCCCCATAACGTTGGCACCCACACATTGGCACACGTCGAAAGTTTTGTGCAAGCACAAAACTTTCGATGCGCCATGACGCGCACCGACGTTCCTCGACGACCGTCGCTGTCAGTCAAAGTGTACCGAGGTGTACCGACGCGCGCGTAACGCTTCCAGACGTCTCCCGACGTTTCGCCAAAAAGTGACACATGTCGACGCGCGTTGGCGAGAAGCGTCGTAATGTGACTGTCTGGATACTTACTGTAGTGCCACCTGAATGTTTACATCCTAGTGACTAGAGGCTGACCTAATGGAACACTTCTACTGAGTTGCTTGTTGGAGACACATATCAACACATGGTGCCAGGAGTAAAAAGCTGATAATAATGGCAGATCACAAGCTACAACCACCAGGATATCTTAACCTGAAAGAGGAGAATGTGGCAGATCATTGGGAAAAGTGGAGGAAGCAACTCAACTGGTATTTTGTGGCAGCAGGGGTGCCAGAGGATGCAGATAAGAGGAGGGTTGCAATGCTACTCACCTATGGTGGCCCAGATGCGATGGAAGTCTTTGAAACATTTGAATATCAAGAGAGTGAGTCAGAGGATGATTTCAAATGTGTAATACAAAAGTTTGATGAATTGTGTCGACCACAAGAGAATATCACATATGAAAGATACAAGTTATGGAGTAGGCGCCCAGAAGCTGGTGAGACATTGGATGCATTTGTCACAGACTTGCGCACATTGGCAGCCACCTGTGAGCTGGGAAACCTCCGTGACGAACTAGTACGGGATATGTTAGTTCTGGGCATCTCAGATGCACGTATGCGTGAGAAGATGTTGAGGGATAGGAATCTAACACTGAGGTCAGCCATAGAAACCTGTCGAGTGGCGGCAAGAGCGCGATCACAAGCGAAGATCCTGAACCCTGGGGAAGCGCGGGAGACTGTAGCTGCCATTAGTCGCCGGCCGAACCAGTTAGGTGGAGATCAAGTGGGAAGCGGACATGGCCGTCATATTGAGTCACAAAATCATAACAAGCGGGAGACCTGTGGAAATGATTATGACTGCCGTCGGTGTGGTCATAGGCATGGACCTAGGAACTGCCCAGCATGGAAGTTTAGGTGTGGGAAGTGTTCGATAAAAGGTCACTATACAAAGATGTGTACGGCGAAGGTGAGAGTGGTTGAAGCATTTGATGACGAGCATGCTGACAGCTTGGGCTATGAACCAGAACTATTTGTGGGTGTGGTTGAAACGGTGAAAGTTGCACCAGACTACACATCTGTAGTTGGCATTCACCATATACAGTTGGGGAAAGACTCACGATGGATACATGCAGTTGATATAAATGGAGAGTTAGTTCCCATGAAGCTGGATACAGGAGCAGGAGCAAATCTATTAAATAAGGAGGACTATGGTAAGCTATGGGATAGACCTAAAGTGCATAAGGCTGGAGTCAGGCTCAGTGATTATAATGGACGTGACATTCCCGTGGTCGGCTCCTGCATGGTAACAGTTCATGCAAAAGTCGGAAGTCATCCCCTGAGGTTTATCATTGTCAACAATGGCCCAAGCATCCTAGGAGCGGCAGCGTGTGAAAGACTAGGTTTGATCAAAAGGGTGTACAATGTTCGGAACAATAAAGAAGCAGAAGAGGAGGCCACAGACCTGAAGAAATGTGTACTGCCAGAGGTGAGTGACAGATGGATGGGCGAGTTGATGGCATTGCCGTTTGTTCATAGAATTGTGCTGGGTGGAGACAACAGACCAGTGGTTAATGCAACAAGACGGGTGGCAGTGGCCATCAGAAACAAGCTGAAGGAGGAACTAGAGAGAATGGTCAAACTGAGGGTGATTGAAAAGGTACAGGAGCCCACAGAGTGGGTGAGCAGCATGGTGGTGGTAGCCAAGCCTAATGGAAGCTTGAGAGTATGTCTAGACCCAAAGGACCTTAACAAGGCGATCTTGCGAGAGCGGTTCCAGCTCCCAACGAGGGAAGAAATCTTTGCAGGTATGGCAGGTGCAAGGTTCTTTTCGAAGCTGGATGCCTCTCAAGCATTCTGGCAGGTACCCTTGGATGCTATGTCAAAACCACTCACTACCTTTAACACCCCTTTCGGCCGCTACATGTATTGTAGACTACCCTATGGACTATGCTCTGCCCCTGAGGTGTTCCACAAGTATATGGAACAAATGTTTGGGGATATAGAGGGGGTAGGGGTATACATGGACGATGTACTAGTGTGGGGGTCAACAGAAGAGGAGCATGATCACAGGCTGACGGAGTTGAAGGCCAGAATTCAGAAATATGGCCTGCTCATGAACTGGAAGAAATGCGAGCTGAAGAAAGATGAGGTGGTATTCATTGGGGAGCACCTGAGTGGAGATGGGGTAAGTCCCTCAAGTGACCGAATCGCAGCAATACTAGAGATGGAGAGGCCTAAGAATAAGGAGGGCATACAGAGGGCTCTAGGTTCAATTAACTTTGTTGGGAAATTTGTTCCCAATCTTGCAAGTCGATGCAAGAACCTCAGGGAGATACTGGGGAAGAGTGTAGTGTGGCAGTGGCAGGCAGCACACGAAAAGGAGTGGCAGGAGATCAAATACATTCTGTCCACCATGCCTGTACTAGCATTCTTCGATCCAGTATTAGAGACCAAAGTATCGACAGATGCATCAAAGGATGGGCTGGGGGCTGTGCTCCTCCAGCTGTATGATAAGGAATGGAAGCCTGTGGCATATGGGGCCAGAGGGTTGAGTGAGTGTGAGAAAAGATATGCGCAGATTGAGAAGGAGTGCCTGGGCATCGCATACGGGTGTGAGAAATTCCACCATTACATCTTTGGGCTAAAGAGTGTGACTCTAGAGACAGATCACAAACCCCTCATTGCACTTAGCCAGAAGGCACTCATTGACACCGCAACTCCAAAGGCTGATGTTGAAGCTGCAGAGATACAGCTACATCATGGAGTGGACACCTGGCAGGTTACTGTACTTTGCTGACACGCTGTCGAGAGCAGTTGGCAGTGTAGAGGTAAAAAGTGAGATCTGTGAGGAAATAGAGGCACATGTCCTAGCAGTGTATGAGGGCCTTCCTGCTACGAATCAACAGCTGCAGAAGATTGCAGAGGAGACAGCAAAAGATGAAGTGCTCCTCGCTGTTCTGAGATGCATCACAGAGGGGTGGAGAGCAGGTGAGTGCATGGCATATGCACACTATAAAGACAAACTATATGTGGTAAAGGGGGTCATTCTGAAAGGTAACCGAATGATCATACCCAGGAGCATGAGGAAGGAGATGCTGGAAAGACTCCATGTTGGGCATCTGGGAATAGAAAAGCAGAAGCGTATGGCTCGAGACTGCTTGTACTGGCCCAACATAAACAAGGACATTGAAGGGGCTGTGCAAGAGTGTGGAGTGTGTCAGCGGTACCGCCCTGCACAACCCAAGGAGACCTACCAGCACCTGGAGAAGCATGGCGCTTGTGGGCCATGGGACAAGGTGGGGCTGGACCTGTTTCACTGGGGTGGAAAGGACTATGTGATCTGTGTGGATTACTGGTCCAACTATCCAGAGATCGCACTCTTGACACACACAAGCTCAGACCAAGTGATAATACATGTCAAGAGCATGTTTGCGAGGCATGGGATACCACGAGTAGTCATGAGTGACAATGGGCCTCAGTTTGCATCGAGTGCATTTAGACGATTCGCCCAGGAGTACGAGTTTGAGCATCTGACGAGCAGTCCAGGATACCACCAATCAAATGGGCAGGCTGAGCGTGCTGTGGGAATCATTAAGGATCTTCTCAACAGAACCTGAGAGGATGGAGGAGATATCTACCTCGCCCTTCTTCAGTACAGGAAGGCTCCCAGAGAGATGGGTAAGTCCCCGGCTGAATTGCTGATGGGCAGGAAGCTTAGGAGCCAGCTACCGGGTATGACAATGGGGAAGTCCGAGGACAAGAGAGAGTGTGGAGATAGTAAACGAGGGGAGATGAGGAGCAAACAAAAGGAACGATATGATCAAACAGCGAAAGACTTGCCACCACTGGGCAGAGATGAGGTGGTGCGAGTGAGAGAGAAGCATTGGGACAGAAGAGCAGTAGTGCTAGAGGAGGTGAGACCAAGGTCATACCGAGTCAGAACGGAGGATGGTGGGGAGTACATCCAAAACAGGAGGCATCTCCTTCAAGTCAAAGGACCCTACCTACCTGAGTATGAGCATCAGGAGGAGGACATAGGAACAGGAGGAATTGGAGAAGAGCCAGAAGAACCACCCACTCCAAGTGCAGCAAAGGTGGCTGCCCCTCCAGGAGACCCAGGGAACACAGTGAGGGGTGAAACCCTTCCTCTGCGCCGATCGACCAGAGTATCCCGACCAGTGATCAGGATGGATCTATAATAAGACACTAGACTACCATGTTGAACAACTTAACATTGACCACACATACCTTATATGTATGTGTGCATACATATAGATACCTAGCTATCTAATAACCATAACAGACACTATAGCCGTGGTCACACGGCAAAATGTGAAGCGAATTAGACAAATCGAATCAGGTGAGTCGAATTAGCGGCCCGTTCACACGGGCAGTACTTGGGCCGGAAATCGATATCTGCGCATGAGCAAGTCCAGTCTGACCAGCGCCAGTTTTCGGTTAGTCGACGTGACCACTAGAGAGTGGGTTCGACCTAGATATGTATGTACTGAATTGTATTGGTTTGGAACGGTCAAAACTTCTGCTGGGCAGTGAAACCCTAAAAAATATTTGTGCACCTCTAGCAGGTTCATAGACCAAATTATATAATATGTTCTTTTGATCGACCGGAAAGTCAACAAACTAAGGTGTCGACTGCGCATGCGTGTGAGGTGCTTAAGCCGCCTCAGTGCGTCCACACAGACAAAATAAATCGATTCACAGAAATCGTCTCACGTAATCGACCTTCAGAAGCGGTTTACAGTATGTGGATCACAGAAATCGATTCAGCCCTAATTCGACTCAGACGCCCGTTCACACGCGAAATGTGCGTCGAACTAGGCAAATCTATTTCTATGACTCGATTTACATTGCCCGTGTAAACATGGCTTATATGCTACTATACTATCATAATACTCTTTATGGAGTGGGAGAGTAACTGTATGGGTGTGTGTGAAGGGGGAAGATGTCTGAATACTTAGTGTAGTGCCACCTGAATGTGTACATCCTGGTGACTAGAGGCTGACCTAATGGAACACTTCTACTGAGTTGCTTGTTGGAGACACATATCAACATGGTGACAGCACCATAAGGCTGCCTTTTTCCTTCCTCCCCCCTCTCCCTACCCCCCCCCCCCCCCAATTCCTCTGATCACTACCCATCTCCCGACCACATGGGACTGCTTTCAGTGGTGCCCATTCAGTGCTGTAGATTTGCAGCCTTCAGCGCACCAATGCGACTGGAAACTCCCCCCCCCCCCACCCACCCCCCAAAAACACGTTCTGCACACGCTGGCGCTATACGTCGTAGTGTGACAGGGCCTTGAGGGAAGATGATTACTAAAGCCGTGTTCACACGGACGATGTAAATTGATTCGTAGAAATCGATTTGTATAGTTCGGGTTACATTTCGCGTGTGAACGGACGTCTGAGGCGGATTAAGGCTGATTCGATTCCTGTGATGCACATTCTGTAAACCACCTCTCGAGGTAGTTTACGTGAGGCGATTTCTGTGATTCGATTTATTTTGTCCGTGTGGACGCACTGAGGCGGATTAAGCACCTCACACGCATGCGCAGTCGACACCTCAGTTTGTTGACTTTCCGGTCGATCAAAAGCGCATATTATATAATTTAATTAATGAAACTGCTATCTATGCACAGATATTTTTTTTCATCATTTATTTTTAGGGTTTCACTGCCCAGCAGAAGTTTTGACCGTTCCAAACCAATACGATTCAATCCATACATATCTAGGTCGAACCCACACTCTCTCGGCCGACGTCGACGAACCCAAACTGGCGCTGGTTAGTCTGGACTTGCTCATGCGCAGATTTCGATTTCCGGCCCAAGTACTGCCCGTGTGAACGGGCCGCTAATTCGACTCACCTGATTCGATTTGTGTGATTCGCCTCACATTTTGTCCGTGTGAACACGGCTTAAGACTTGGACGATTTATCTGAAGCTTGTTTTGGGTCGACGACGGTGCGTAACTTTAACTTTCATGCCGCGTCTCATAACCAGCGGAAATGTTGCCTCGTATTCCTATTATTTTCGTCATTGGGTTAAATAGGTATAGTACAAATATAATATGCTCAGCTATATTAGGATAAAATATCATCTCTAAATTTCATGTGCGTTTATGACAGCAAAATTCGATTTTCAGATAATATTATTTCTTGTTCCGAGGCAAACCGCATACCACACCGTCCATGACAGGTCATGTTGTTACTGTGGTAAACAAATCATTTGCTCGCGTCTAATTCGGAATTTAAAGCGTGTCGAAATCACTGGGAGCACATTATTCGCAGAATATTGTTGTTAGCGATTGCCAAATAACAACTTTTCAAAATGGTAAGTTGTATCAAATATGGTATGGTGACGTATCAATGATACTTTTGATAGTAGTAAGTAGGTGTGTCGCACTTTTATTTTTAATTAATGGATTACAATGATTGAATGAATAATGATTCATTGAATGAAATTGGTATTGATAGATCATATTCATAGGAAGCTCTTGAAAACACCTTTCCAATGATACCAACATCATCTCTTTGGACTCCCAAATAAAAAGTTATGGTAGTTTTTCTGATGCAAAATCAGCATAAACTCTGTCAACTAGACTTAGTGGGAAAATAATAGAATTTTGTGACGAAATTTATCTGCCATTCTCGATGTCGGACATCGGGCACTTTTTGCGTTCACAACGCGTGAAGGGTAAAACAAATGCCACTGTCATAGTCATAGAGACAACATTAAAACTACCCTAACACAGTAATTTGTGATTTTTGGCCCTTTGAAAGCAAATTTCTCTTGTTTCTATTAAATAGTTCAGATCTTTCTCTACAATTTCACATTCAGCTTTTTTGTTATCAGCCAATTGGAAGTTCTTGAATTTATTTTGCGAAAATAGTTTTTGAGGCCATGATCTGGTAAGGCTAACACTGGCACTGACACTCAGAATATCCCAACTTTCACTATTATCTCTGTTTTTAATACTTTCAGAGTAAGTTGTTCTTAGGTTAAATTAAATACTTCAGATCTTCCTCTTCCATCGCACATTAAGATATTTTTAATCAATCCAATGAAAGCTTTTAAATTTATTTTGCAAAAATATATGCTCTGCATAGACATAGCATTGCTGCAGAACACATCACTGCAGTGTTTTACCCTTCGCGAGGTAGTTTCCGGGGTTGTGATGTCACGCCGACATCGAGAATAATAATTTATGGGGTTCACTAAAAGTTGTATCTGAATCGTGAGCCGTATTCGTAGCCTGCCGGTGTTGCAGTTTCTGCGGTACACGTCTTTGCGAGGGACACATCGCTTCTGCGCATGTGTCAAAATCGAACAGCATCATCACTAACCTTATAATTTAATATAATGTTTCTGGTAAAGATGTTTTCTATATGTGTACCAAGCGATTTGTTTTTAGGTGGTGTGGTTTTAGAGATATTTCACTTTTTCTGTATTTTCTGTATGAAGATTGCTCACGACCATTGACAATGCCTTGAGTTTGATGGTACGCGCAGTGCAAAACATTAGTTTTATTCAAAATTAATAGAAATCAAGAACCCTAACCTTATAAATTTAATATAATCTGTTTGTTGAATATGTTTTCTGTATGTGTGCCAAGCGGTTTGTTTCTAGGTGGTGTAATTTGAGAGATATTTGACTTTATCTGTATGAAGATTTGCTCACGGCCATTGACAATGCATTTGAATGTATGTGTCCCTTGCAAACTGGTGTACCGGAGAAACTGCAACACAGGTCTATCCGTACAGCAGTGACTGTGCATGTGCCCTAGTTCCTCACCTATCTTTAGCATCAGTCGCTATGCATACTTGACCCGTACCTTTAGACCACCTGCCGTATCTTAATTAATAGAATACAGAACCCTAACCTTATAAATTTAATATAATCTGTTTGTTAAACATGTTATCTGTTTGTGTACCAAGCGGTTTATTTCTAGGTGGTGTGTTTTTAGAGATATTTCACTTTTTCTGTATGAAAATTGCACACGGCCATTGACTTGGTTGAGTTTGCCGATATGTGCCGTGCAAGATGTCAATTTTATTCAAAATTAATAGAAATGCAGAACAGTAAGCATATAAATTTAATATAATCTGTATGTTAAACATTTGATCTGTTTGTGTGCTGAGCAATCTGTTTCTAAGTTGTGCGGTTTTAGAGATATTTCACTTTTTATGAAGATTGCTCATGGCCATAAAGGCCCTGAAGCTGCCAAGTAAGCCATTGTATAATTTCCCTAAATGTAACACTCAGTGCCGTCCAGGGTGGAATGTACATGTAGCAGACCTTCACAAAGCTGCAAGAGAAGCCTTCTTACTGTGGAAGGAACAGGGTAAACCCAGGCAGGGTTGTATTTCTGAAATGAAAAAAAGGACAAATTGCTGTTTTAAATATGCTTTAAGACACATTAAATACAATGAGGATGCTATGAGGAGAGATGGCTTAGCCACTAAGCTCCAGAATAATAATGTATAAGAGTTCTGGAAAGAGGTCAAATCGATAGACAATAGTAAAACACCACTTCCCACAAATATTGAGGGTGTGGTCGGGTGTGAGAAGATAGCCGAGATCTGGAAACATAATTACAAAGAGTTATTTAACTGTGTTTGCAGTAATGTTGATAGTGTTAAGTTTAATGTAGAAATTTGTAATGATATAAATGTTGGTGCTCAGGAAATAAGGGATGCCATATTAAAACTTGATAGTAACAAGACTTGTGGTGCTGACAATATTTATGCAGAGCATCTCAAATATGCCAGCTCAAGAGTTTTTTCCATGTTAGCTATGTGCCTCCCAGGCTTTCTCATACATGGAACTCTGCCTGATATTATGATCTCTGTTTTTCTTGTACCAGTAATTAAGGACAAGATGCGAAGGTTTAACAGTAAGGATAACTATAGACATAGCACTTGCTAGTATCTATGTAGTATGGCAATACCTTAGGGAGTTTGACGCCCCTGCCCTGCAGAGTTGTAAACCACTGCCTTGTGGTACAGGTTCTTGACAGAACCGAAGGCTAAGGGAGCAAACCCTAAACAGAAAACCATGTCACTGTGGCAGCATCAAGGGCGGTTGATGTATGTAACTCCCAACATCTCCCGACCAGCCACTGCAGGGACAAATAGTTTTGCGCCTGTCTTGACATGTTCTTGCCGGTGTGAAATCTCTATTTGCTCCCCGAGAGAGTGCCTCTGGTAACTTGCAAAAGCCAGCAGCACTTCAACACTTTTGCAGGCAGCTTTCATGAAATGTGATTCCAACCAGCTAGAGCAATCGCCAGCCTGAAAGATGGCAAAGCACCTGGGGGTGATGGAATTCCTGCTGAAGTATGGAAGCACGGAGGAGACAATCTGTTCAACAGACTGCACCAACTAATCACCAATGCCTGGGAGGAGGGTTCTGTACCCCCAAGCATGGAAGGATTGTAACCATCTACAAGGAAGGTGATCAAACAGACTGTGGGAACTATAGAGGAATCTCTCTTCTTTCCATAGCAGGCAAGATCTTCGCCGGGAACATGAATGTCATAGAGAGACAGCTACAACTAAGCATAAATGGGATCCATCAATGGTCAGTTCTGAACGGTTTCAAATTTTCCAAGACCAAAACAGTCTGCATGCACTTCTGCCTGCTGCGTAGAATGCATGTGGAACCAGAGCTGACCCTTGATGGGGATCCCATTAAAGTCGTTCAGAAAACCAAATTTCTGGGCCTCATTCTCGACGCAAAACATATAAAGTACCTGAAAACAAGATGCCTGAAAGCGCTGGATATTCTGAGGGTGCTGTCCAGCTCAGAGTGGGGAGCGGACAGAGATGTTCTGCTTTCCGTGTATAGAACCTTGGTTCCGTCACGAGTGGAATACGGCAGCATAGTATACGGTTCCACAAGGAAATCATATATTGGGCTGCTAGACACGATCCACCACCAGGGACTGAGCCTGGCCCTTGGGGCCTTATGCGCCTCACCGGTTCAGAGCCTCTACGTCGAAGCCAATGAACCATCACTTACCAACAGGAGAATCAAACTGGCCATGCAATATGTAGTCAAGATAAAAACTAATGCATTGAATCCTGCACACAATTGTCTATTCGAGCAACATGACGAATCCAGGTATGAAGCCAGGCCGAATTACATCCGGCCACTGAGGCTCCGAATGAAACCTCATTTGGAGGCCTTGGGCGTGGATTTGGACGTGTTGGAGGATGCCAAAGTCCCAGAACATCCCCCGTGGTCATTGAGGAAGCCATCGGTTATCCTCCGACTCACGGAACTGAGGAAGTCTGGGACACATCCACTCGAGTACCAAGGACAGCATGCAGAGATTCAAGGCCAGTTTGCAGACCACCTCTCCATATACACTGATGGTTTGAAAGACCAAAGCCGGGTGGCTGCTGCGGCAGTCTGCTGACGGGAAAAGTTTGGCGTACACTTGCCCGATCAGAGCTCGATTTTCACTGCGGAAGCCCGATCACTCCTTCTCACGTTGGAGTGTATTGAGGTATCCAACCACACTAACTATGTTATATACAGTGATTCGTTCTCTTGCCTCCTGGCTGTTGCTGGACTGAAAACAAATCACCCTATTCTAGCAATGGTCATTTATAAAATGAACCAACTGGCAACGGATGGGTATGACTTCCACCTGTGCTGGGTGCCTGGCCATGCCGGCATACAAGGAAACGAACGAGCTGATCGGGCTGCGAAGAAGGCCCTAAACTGTGATCTTGAACCATGTCTGATCCCTCACTCGGATCTGAAACCACTAATAGCCACCCACATGAAATCCAAATGGCAACATGGGTGTGATGAAAACATTAATAATCTTAAAGAAATTGAACCATCTGTGGGAATACCACCACAGACTCATGTGGGAGGTCGGTGGGACCAAGTGGTCCTTAGCCGCTGCCGTATTGGCCACTCATGGCTTACAGAGGCGTTTCTGCTCAAGGGGGAACCTCCCCCTGAATGTATTGGGTGTTAGTCCCCGCTGACACTCAAACACATTTTACTAATTGCATTGATTTTTTGGCCCTGGCCAACAATTCTACACTGCAGAGAGTATGCATGACCTTTTTACTAAAGTAAAACAAGAAAACAGTTTAGCCTTTTTGAGGGCAGCTGGACTGTACCACCTCATATAGTTTACTAAATAAATTCTATCAATTATTAATAAAACTTTTCTTTTTCTATGGGAATTTGTTTCCCTTGACCACAAATATATGATTGTGAGCTTTCTAATTTAATAAGTGTATATTGGCACATAATTGATTGTCTGCTTTTACATGTAAAAGTGATGGTTTGAACAAAAAACAAACATTTCTCGCCGTGAATATGGCCTATGCTGCCGACACGGCGTAAAGCAACCATCAATCAATCAATCAATCTTCGCCAGGATCCTCTTCAACAGACTATCTATTCACATAACACCTGATGTAGTTCCGGAGTCACAGTGTGGCTTCAGAGGCAACCGGAGCACCATGGATATGATATTTTGTCTCCGACAGCTACAAGAAAAGTGCATTGAGCAGGACCGACCACTGTACATGGTATTTGTTGATTTCACTAACGCATTTGATACAGTCGGGAGGACCGAGCTATGGCAGCTACTGAGGAAGTATGGATGCCCAGAGAAGTTCACAACTATGATCGACCAAATGGCTGACAAACTACTACACACTTTTTATAAACTCAGCTGCTGTCAAGTTCAACAAATGCACCATGATGCACGAAAAGGAAGAAGGCAAGGCGGAGGTGGAAAAACAAGGCGTTTATTGGACGCCTCGGGAAAGAAGTCATACAGAGGAGCAAACAACAACAGTAAAGAGAGGGGCTCATGAGGAGCAGGAACATGGGTAGAAAGGAAAGGGCTCATGAGGAGCAACGAGCAAGTAAATGTACAGGGGCCCTCAGGGGGCAAAGTCAGAGTCCGAGAGTGAGTCTGGAATGAGTCAGTGAGGGTGGCCGAGGAGCCCTCCACCAAGGCGGAGCAGAGGGCTCGAGACGCGCCCGAGGGGGCGAGGCGGGGCACGGTGCGCGCACCGCCTCAGAGGTCAGGTTCCCTGTGTGGGCGGCGAGTGTCCGGGGCCTACGTCGACAAGGGGCGGGCGGCTAGGAGGCTGGAGGGCGAGTGACTGAGGGTGGCCGGCGGGCGGCCTTATAAGGGAGGGCCGGAGGGCGACAGCAGGTGAGGTGTGAATGCAGCCGGCCCGGGGGAGGGTGAGGTGAGCAGCGGGCGTCGGGTGAGGCGAGAATGCTGCGCGACAGCCCGGTGCGGGGGAGGGTCTCTTCCTCTCCACGCATCAAACGCAATGCTTCGCATTACGACCAATTCTAATACAAGCATAATACTAAAACAAGCACTAATGAAATTACAAAGACAAAAAAATAGAGCTTTGAAGCTATGTCTGGGACTAGAAAACAGACATCGTACAATAGACCTGCACAAACAGGATAAAATGTGCATGCTAGAAACTAGAAGAGAAACACATCTCAGAATAATAGCTTTTGACTATGTGGAAAAATACAAATCGACAAGCAGAAAAATCAGTAGAGCTGGTGAGGCACCTGTGCTAAAAAGAGAAAGATCCAACTCTGGGTGCTTCGACAGAAGTGCATTAGCTATGAATATAAAAGCTTGGAATAGCCAAAGCAGTGATCTAAGAAACACCAAAACACTAAAAGAATACAAATAGAAAATTAAGAAAACCTGGAAGTGAGATATAGATAAAGAAATATGTACTAAGTAATAAATCAGGGATAAACAGTAATTAAGCCATAAATCATCACAAACTAATAGGAGACACCATCCTAGACAACTAATGACGATCTAAGTGCCAAACAAAACGTACAGTTGAAATAATAGGTGTCTCTAAAACAAAATGAGCTGAAAACAACAACAAAGAAAATGGAGTACCTGAAACCCATACAAATTAACCACAAACCTAACCTTCAAAGGTGTGACAAAAACAAAAAGAACTAACATGGAATATCTAGATTAAAACACTAATTGCATGGGTACAACGCATTAAAATGCAGACTAAGTACAAAAATATAATCGGAAACCAAAAAAATCTAAATGGAATAGGAAATCAATCCGTATGGATTATGATCACTCCTGCACAGTGGCGAAAACAAGTGCATGCACTTAACTGCCCCCCCCCCCCCCACCCACCCACCCCCAAAAGCCAATGTCTACTTTTTATGCTGGTGGGTCGTTAAACAAACAAGCACTTAACCGTTATGAGCAGAAGCAACAAACAATGACAACAAATCGAGTTTTGGATTAATACCAGGACCTCGGTTTAGAGTTTTGAAATCCAAAGTATTGTATTCTGTTGCTAATTCACATTTGATGGGGTTGCAAAATGTATCACATGTACTGCAATGTTAATTATGTGCAAACATGAAAAGGGAAGTCAAATAGTGATGAGCATTACACATACAGTCTACTCTGTCAATAACGGCCTCTGTCAATAACGAATCTCTGTCAATAACGGCAAAAAATGCTGGTCCCGTCATGGCACCCCTTTAATTTAATAGCATTGCCTCTGTGTCTAACGGACAACGAGCCGTTTTTTCACCTATTTGATCAATATTCTCTGTCAATATATATATGCCATATAGTTATTCTAACATTTGTCTGTGTATGTGCCTGTGCCAGTGTATGTGCCTTTGCATGTGCCTGTGTCCTCCGTCAGTCAGTTTCTGCCTATAACGGATCTCTCTCTATAACGGCATCTTGCTCCAGTCCCATGGGTGTCCGTTAAAGACAGAGTAGACTGTATTATTCGTACATGATTACAGTGGTCGCTCCAGTATTCAAGAAAGGAATGGCGGGAATCGGTAGAGCTGGTGGAAACTTATAGGCAGTATGTTTAATTTGTGCAACTTGCGCTGCCAATGGATGGCAGGCTTACTGAAAAAAAAGTCAGCTTGCACTGCAACAGATGCTGTGCCCACCATCCCTTATGCTATGTAGCGAGACCCCTGGAGTAACAACCCCCAACCCCCGCCACAACTGAAAATATTGAAAGCTTTGGGTGATCCCTAACAACATTTTATTTAGAAAGTCAGTTTAGTATAGCGTCTTCACTGAACATAATAACTGATGGCATTTATTAAATGGATGATGTGTCTCCTTTTCTAGATGCTCTCACGAACCAAGCCGGCCAATGCAGTTCCAGCGGCTACTGCAGCGAAAGAACAAAAGAGTAAAAATAAAATTCCCAAATTAGATGATTTGCTACGCGCAAGAGACTACACTGGGGCCATGACCCTGTTAGAGGTAACTATTTGTTGTTGTTTCTGGTATCCAATAATTCCTCAATTTAAAGTTGCATAGTTTGATGAAAACATCAAATTTTCAAAACTTAGCCTCGAGTTTTTACAGTATGTGAATATAATTATATATCTAATACCAAATGGTGGTTAAGTTTTAGGGTCGTTCTGATCACTACTCCTCTGTTAATGGGCACTGCCAATGCGCATCATCAGACTCCACTTATGCTTTGCCATGTATGGGTTGTTAATAACATGTTTTTTGTGCTTACCATATACATTTCATATTAATTTGGATGGTTTTTACTAACTTTGGTCACTTCGATCAGAGTGGCATCCATTTTGAGTCATGTAACCGCGAGTGTTAACTCCGCCACCGATATGGTTTACAAATGGATTCCACCAGATGGCAGCACTATGTTGAAACAACACCGTGCACAAGTCCAGAATATAGCAGAGAACGTAGATATACATATATACAGTCGCTGAATATAGTCAGAGACCGTGAATATATATATATGTAGTAGTCTGCACGGACCTCTCAGGCAAGGAGCCGCATAGACCGGTAGGCGTGGGTAGTGTGGTGACATCAGTGAGCCTAGGTGGTGTAATGGTTAGCACACTGGCCGGAATGCAAAGAGATGTGGGTTCGAGTCCTGCTCTAGGCACAATATTTCCCATTTTCATCCCCCCCCCCCACGACACTGGTTGCTGTGACCATGATCCTGTACAAGCTATGTACTGTATAGTTGTTGAACCTACCCTGTGTATGTGTAAGTGCATTGTCTGTATGTATACATTAATTGTAAGCATTAAAAGAATTACAATTCCAGGGGGGGGGGGCGAGTGTAGTAGTCTGCGCTAATCTCTAGGGCAAGGAGCCACATAGACAGATAGGCATGGGTAGTGTGGTGACATCAGGGAGCCTAGGTGGTGTAATGGTCAGCACACTGGCCCAGCATGCAAAGAGATGTATGTTCGGGTCCTGCTCTAGGCACTATATTTCCCATTTTCATCACTCCCATGACATATAATGACAGTTGAACACAATATATTGGTCCAGGGATTGATGCGGATCCTAGCTTTAACGTTTCCGCAGCACAGGTTAAAGCTAGTAAATTATCAAATACATTTACCTGTTTCAGTTTAACAGGAACAATGGGAAGCAAGACGAGGATACTGATATGTGGATCGCCTACTGTGCCTTTCACCTTGGCGAGTACAAGCGGGCAATGGAGGTAGGATACCCTGTGTGTTTGTCTTAGTGAGATTTACAGAAGGTTTAGTCAATTGCTCCGAAGCAGATTTTCCTAGATTGAGCTCAAATGGAGAAATATTTTGTTTAGCGACAGATAGAATTCTTTTGTCACATGTATTCAAATATGTTATTGTTAAGCTGTCAAATTGTTTAGATACTTTGATAGTTACGTATTGTTTGTTTAGAGAGACGCATTTGTGTGTACAGGAAGGACAAGTACCCTCTTGTGGGATGCCAACCGAAAACACCCTACCATATTTTATGGTAAAATAAAATTCAAAATGTTATATATATTTGTTTATGTTTGATAATCTAATGATGTTTTTGTTGTTATTCTTTTGGAAAATGATTATTTTTATTCAGCGAAGGACAACAAGAAACAAACATTCTGATAATATTAATATCAAATGTTTTATATCACACATAATAGCCGATTGCAGGATGTGTACGTGGTTTGAGAAGTCTTGAAACTTCATTTTCCCTATTTCAAGGCCTTGAATTTGAGTAGCCTTGAATTTAACCTATTTTGGGTAATTAGTCTTGAAAAGCCTTGAATTCCATTAAACTGTCCCCGACTGATCTAAATTAGTCGGAAATCGGCATTCCGAATGCTGATTTCGGACTAAAACCAAATGAAAATAGTCTTATCAAAAACAGCTTTGAAAAGCCTTGAAATAGCCTACTAGAATTCCATATCTTCACATGTGTATGGATAAAGATATTTCATCTGTCTGTTTGTGTGTGTGTATGTCTGTCTGTTTGTCTGTCTATGTCTGTGTCCTTTGGCTGGCAGGAGTATGAGAAGATGACGAAGCGTGAGGGCTGCAACCCGGACGTGCACGTGAACCTTGCCTGCTGCTACTTCTTCCTTGGCATGTACCCGGAGTCAGACAAGGCATGTCAGAAAGGTGCGTCCGGCCACTCGCAGTGCTGCCACTTTATACCTTTTTGAAAGTATTATACTTGTATCAAGGGCAAACTACTTTTAATACTTTTTTCATACTTTTTTTCAGGTGTAAATAATTGTTTATATTTTTTTCCTCAAAATAATTGCCAATCTGATAATTGTAAACTCTTCAGAATTATAATTAGCAATTTGATGAGATTGAGAGATGTGCTGTGCCAGTGTCTTTGTAGGAGTGGTGTGTGTTCTGTTGGGTGGAAGTTTTGCTGAGTTCTCTGCTGTCAGTGACCAAGTGACAGTGCACTGAACTATGCAAAGCTCCTCGCAACATTGCACACATCATTCCTGAAACGTGTTCACAAGCAGCACATGATAGGTTAGCAAGGCAGCAAATGGTCACAAATGAGGGTAAGTTGACCCTTATTTATACTATTTAAAAAAAGATTTTATCCTTTTTTGGGGTAAAAATCCATAGTGACAGCACTGCACTCGCCTCCCAGCGCCACCATAGATAGTAGAGGGATAGATGGTTAAGTGACGTCATGTAATGGTAATTGGCCATTTTGAAAGCGTGTCCACGTTATTCATATTCTATAGCCTAGGCGCAAGACTAACTTTGAGAATAGAACATCGTTTGGCTGGGCTTTAAGTTTTACTATTAAAGTTTAAAGGTGTACTGACACAACTTTGGAATTACAACTAAATTGCATCTCGAACCTAACCAAATTAGCCACAGAGCATGTCTTGTGCTTTCCGATGATAGGGGAAATCTCCCTATCATCGCTCATTATCACGCTTCCAATATGGCGGGTGTGTTTTTGGATTGCAGGCTGGGAGAGCCTCAAACAGCCTCGCTTTACCTCTGCCATTGCTAGGATGTAAAACTCCAACAACCAACCTATGCAAATGCAAAAGGAATTCATTTTGTTAATAGGTGGGTTTTTTTTTCTTTAATCGAATGGTCCTGAGAAAGAAAATGCCATCTAATTCTTTTTGTTTTAATAAAATTGTGGCATTTTGAATATGACACTTTTAAATGTGTGTTCTTATAAATTGATTGTTCTGCTGTTTAATTTGTTAATCCCTGCCAATGTTTGGTTTTAAATACTTTTGTGCTTAATATAATCCACATTTGATCACTCATGTATGTCATTTCTTTAGTTTATTCCCTAAAATCAAAACAATTTTTGTTGTAAATATTTATTCTCAGGGATGATATTTTTCCGTTTTTGAGCGGATTTCCGGTTTTGTTCACAGCCTGGGGGCATTTTTGATGTAGGTATAAATTTGAGGAGAAATAAAAATGATGGAGGTACGGTAGCTAGTCTCTAGGTGCAGAGGATCGCGCCATTATGGGGGGGTCTGCCTGGAGAGCATTCTGCTGTCATTAATGGGACTTTATTACTATTATGGCCCACCTCACCATTTATTTCCGCTTCTTTTTCCTCGCACACCACTATCATTCCTGATTCTTCTGAGTAATCTTATGTCAGTCCCATGGCACTGGTCTTTCAGCCTTACATATCCACATTTATTTACACTTATGAATATGATGCATTACATATCACTTTTTATTTTGGTTTTAATGAAAAGAATTTGGTCAGGATCACGAAAAAAGGCCAATTGGTGGAAGTTGTCGGCATCGAGCATGGATGTCGGCATCGATCGGTATAATTATAGTTTAGCATTGACAGAGATGTTGGAAAGTCCTTAAATTTATACTGAATGTATAGGTCGAGAAAATACAACAACCTTATTTGTTTCTAGGATAATTTAATATGAAACAAAGAAATGCACTACACTTTTAAGAATTGCGATGCCGACATCTTCACTTGACCACCGATTGGCCCGTTTTCGTGAGGCTGACTCGTATATATATATATATGTTATGTCTCCGAAATCTTTTTTTCTGTGTCTTCCTTCAAGGTGGGGTCAATATCACCGGACCTGGATCGCAATGTAAGAACAGAGTATGGCCCATTGGACCTTTAATTGTTTAACAATCTTAATCGGCTCTGTGTCATGTAGGAGCGGGTCGTAGCTCACCTGTGAATGTGTCGGTCATCCTATCGATCCTGCTCAATGGACCGATTTGCAGTTTGTGCTATTTTCCGTTCCAACCAGTGGTCCACAACTGGTTTATCAAAGGCTGTGGTATGTGCTGTCCTGTCTGTGAGAAAGTGCATATAAAAGACCCCTTGCTGCTTATTGGAAAGAATAGCCTATGTGGTAGCAGCGGGTTTCCTCCAAAGAATGACCATATGTTTGAGATCCAATAGCCGATGATATAAAAATCAGTGTGTTCTAGAGGTGTCGTTAAATAAAACAAGCTTTACTGTGTCATGTAATATTAGCGACTGTTCGCAACTGCGAAAATCATATTTCTCCATATCGATATCTGCAGAAATGTGTAATGACGTCAGAAATTTGTGTGTACTTTCGACATCACCACAACCATTACAGGTTCACCTATCGCTTATGATAGATCACCGTATATATATACGTCTTATTCATTCATCCGCAACTGATTTGATTGCGCTATAATTAAGCCTGTATCAGGATGTCTATGGCACCTTGTTTTCCCAGACGGTAATCCATCTAAGTACTAACGAGGCTCAACGTTGCTTAACTTTGGTGATCGGTTGACAACCAGTTTCCAATGTGATATTTGCCATCTTAAAGTATTTATAAGCAGATTACATTACCTAAATTATTGGACTAGACAAGTGCCTATGCATGTTTTATTGGTGGTTTGGGTTTGCTGAACCAGGCTCCCTAGATAGCCGGCTTTCCTGATTATACACTTTCTCAATAATGTACCCATTGGTATTGGGAATTGTGTTTGGAGCAGTTGAGAAACTAGTTAATATTCACAACTTTCAATTGGTATAGCATGAAAAGAGTATTGTTTTCCATTCCTCCTGTGCTTCTTTAAATTAACCCTCTATGGGTGATAGTAGTTTCTTGAAAACTTGGTGATATGTTTATTGTCAAAGTAGATTTTCAGCGCGATGACATTTGTAAGCATTTTTTTATGTAAATATTTATTCCTCTGAGACCAGACGGGATGGCTGAATGAGTTGAGCGCCCGTCTCCTGTTTTGGGAGATCGGGGGATCCGAACCCATGGGTTCGTGGTTTTGAACCCTGGTCGATTCAAACCAATGACTTAAATATTTATACTTGTTGCTTCCTAGCCAGGCGCTCAGCATTATTAGGATAGGGCAAGGACTGGTTGGCTCAGTGTCAGGATAATGTGACTGAGTGGGATATCAGGTCATGGTGCTGGTGGCCTGGTCTTTCAGTTAGGCAGGACTATAAAGTTGCCATTAGTGCGCACTGTCTGTCACAAGTCGGTACCCATCCTGATATTACCTTAGATATTCCTAGGATGTAAAACAACAAACAAAACAAACCTTATTCTTCTGAATAATCTTATATCAGTCCCATGGCCCTGGACGTTCAGCCATTCATACACTTATTTTCACTTACATATCAACAGCTAAAGATAAATAGTTTGAAATATCGTATTGTAGTTTATGCGTAGTTGACAACATTCGCCCTACTTTTTTATTTTAATGCTAAGGTTTTCCCTCCATGATAAAGAAATTAAAACTGTGTGTAAGCTTAATGAACTAAAAGTCTACTTCGTTTAGACCTGACCGGGCGCGGTGGTCAAATAGGTAGAGCACAGGCCTCGCATGCGGAAGTTCGCGAGTTCGGTTCTCGGTCGAGTCAAACCAATGACTTAAAAATTGATACTTGCCGCTTCCTAGCCTGGAGCTCGGCATTATTAGGATAGGGCAAGGACTGGTTAGCTTGGTGTCAGGATAATGTGACTGAGTGGGCTATCGGGTCATGGTGCCGGTGGCCTGATTTCCCAGTGGGGCAGCACTATAAAACCGCTATGAGTGCGTACTGTCAACCGCCATGAGTGTGTACCCGTCCTGATATGACCTTAGATGTTGCTAGGATGCAAAACAACAACAAACAAACATCGTTTAGACCTCATTTGAGTATCATTATGCAGGGCTCTCGATTACTTAGCAGCTAGGGTCAAATATGGTGAAACCATTTATTTTATAATAGTGGAAAAAAAGAGCTGAGTTTTGGTTTTTTAAATGCATAAGCAAAAATTTGCTTGCAATGCATAGTATAGGCTGAAGAAAATAATAGAGATGCTACTTAAAAATATGCCAAATTTAATTCACGACTCTAAATTGTCTACAAGTAACTGCCGAAAAACTCACCCATAAGTCACCCACCCCCCAGATATTCTCGTTGAGATCACTGCGTATGTATAGAGTGTATTTTGATGTTAAAGGAACTGGACTAGATTGGCCAATTCTGTTCTACAATTATTCTACTGCCAATCTTTGTATTCATTCCTAGTTCATGCACATAAGCATGTGTTGGGATATTGATTGGAAGTACAAGGGTGTCACCATGCCGTTTCTGTTTTTGCATGTATGTCAACGTCAGGGTTTTTGCCTGAGGGTAAAATTTGTCAAATTCCAAACCCTTAAATTGTCTGATGGTTTGACTATGTACCCTCAAATTGTTGGGATATTTTTTAATTTTAAAGGTTCTTCAAGGAGCCAGAGACAACAAAGCCAGCATCAATAATGAGTTAGACTGTTAGTATACAACAGTCATCATGGCAGTGTTCATAATTGACCAAGTGATGTTGAAAAATAATCCCCCTCCCCATTCTGAGTACCCTCAAATTATTTTCTGGCGGAAACCATGCTTGTATTTCTCTGGTTGGTTATGTTCAGGGTGATAAATATTGTACTGTTCACGGTATTCAAATACAAATCAACCATGACACCTCTCAGATATATGGAAATGCAAATAGAACAGAACCTACAGAACTGAACGCGCAACATATTTATTGTTTGCTTTGTGCCACCTAAATGATACCGGCTATACACACAATAACGGCGACCGTTTTAGCAGGTGTTCAGAACTGACCATCCTTGTGTATATCCAGTGGTGCTTAACAATATGAATAACAAATATTGTAAATGTTGTGCGTCATGACACCAGCCCCAAAGTCGGACCTGCAGAATACTCGAAGGTTTTGGTGGGTGTTCAGAACTCATCATCCTTGTGTATATCCAGTGGTGCTTAAAAGTATGAGGTGTGTATATACAAACATTTGAAGAGAAAAGCTTTTAACTTTGAAACAATATGAATAACAAATTAAATACTGTAAATGTGCGTCACGACACCAGCACCAAAGTCGCGCCTGCAGAATCGGCTGCTGTTCCACTTGTCGCACAAGTTCAGCGACGAGAAGCGCCTAATGACCTACCACCACAGCCTGCAGGATATCATCGAAGACCAGCTGTCGCTCGCGAGCATTCACTACCTTCGCTCCCACTACCAGGAGGCCATTGACATTTACAAGCGCATCCTCCTTGATAACAGGTACACAATCCTATATGCTTGTTTCATCATGCTATTGAACAAAAATATTCTTTGCATATATCTACAAGCGTATTATCCTGGATAACAGGCTCACATGTCCTGCAGAACCTATGCACTTTGTTTTCATAGCATCGAGCAAAAATGTTCTTTACATATACAGTAAAACCTCTCTAACCGACCACCTCCACAGATCGTTCACTGCCCTGTATCAATCGCTTTTTTGTGTGCCCATACAATACCATTGTAACGACTAAAATAACACCCTAAACCTCCCACCTCCCTAAATGAACCATTTAAAGTCGGTCTCATCGTCGGTATATACAGTAAAACCTCTTTAAAATCGACCGACTTTGAAACCAACTATAAGTGGTCCATTTAGGGATGTGGAAGGTTTAGGGAGGTAGAATATGGTTATAATGGTTGGGACCCAAATGAAGCTATCTATATAAGGGAGTGGTCGATCTGTGGAGGTGGTCGGCTAATGAAGTTATACTGTATGTGTGTGTGGGCATGCATAATGTTTTCGAAGGTCATAATTTTACATATGTATCCGCATATTCGAGTGAATGCGCTGTGTGATAATTCTGAAAGCTGTTGCTAGTCTATGTATGCTGTAATGAAGGCGTGAACCACTGTAATGAGCACTTTGAGATATGTATCGCCTTGCGTCCTGATACAGACTTTATGACGGTTAAATGTTTGTGCTGCAGGGACTACCTTGCGCTCAATGTGTACGTGGCCCTGTGCTACTACAAGTTGGACTACTATGACGTGTCCCAGGAGGTGCTTGCGGTGTATCTGCAGTCGTTCCCAGACAGCGCCATCGCCATCAATCTCAAGGCTTGCAACCACTTCCGGCTCTACAACGGGAAAGCTGCTGAGGTAAGCCTTTGTGGTGCGTTTGTTGCACGACTTGTTGACCGCAATTAAGTGCCATGTGGCTGTATCAACCACTGTACTGGTGCCATCTATGAAAATATCCAGGGAACCATGTCATGTGATCAGAGAGGTGCGTTTTCATTGGTCATTGCGCTAACCGTCTCAAAATTTTGGTGCCATCTATGAAAAGATCCGGGAAAACAGGTCATGTGATCAGAGAGGCCGTTTTCATTGGTCCTTCCGCTCAACATCTCAATCGCGGCTCAACGAAATAGAGCAAATCCTATTTTGTTGCAGGTTGCGCTCAACTAACTTTTAGCGTAGTGATTTGAGCAATTAGTTGAGGCAATGTTGCATGCGACAAGTTGTGCAACTTGTTGCACCATGTAAGCGCACCATTAAGGGTCTGGATTTTGGCAACCAGGCCAGTTATGAAGAAGGAGATCAAACAAATGAAAGAATAACATTTTCTAAACCAAAACCAGACGGGGTGACCGAATGAGTTGAGCACGTGCTTCTCATTTTGGTAGGTCGTGGGATTTGAACCCCCCACCCCTCCATGCCCCTGTTTCAAACCCTGGTCGAGTCAAGCTAATGACTTACAAATTTATACTTAACGCTAGCTAGCCTGGCATTTGGCATTACTAGGAATAGTAGAATAAGGCAACGATTGAAATTGTCCCCATCGTAATCAACTAATGTACCGAAAGAATTAAACATTTATTGCTGCATAGAAGAAAAACGAAGTTAATTTAATAGAACCTGTAACTGTTAAGGGCTGTGATAATCCTTTATTTCGACATACACACCAGAAATTAATTGAGCATGTTTTCACTTTAAGTATCTTCCACGGGGTGTGGGAGAGTGGGTGGAGAGGAGGCAGTTCATTGTCCAACCCACCCCTCACAAATTATTTTTCCTTCAGACCACATTTTAATTTTTTAATGATGTCCCACCACCCATTATTTGTATTATTACATGCCAGCCATTATTTAAATTATCTGAGTACAATAATATTTATTCAATAATATAGTTTTATTAAAAGGAGGAACACGTTGCCAATATGGGATGTCTAAATGGTGAATTGTTTTGATTTATTATTATTAACTATTATTATGTAAAGGTTCATTTGCAAGTGACACTCGTAGAACTGCTAGATGTATGTTCGTTGGCAGAAAATTAAGACATCACACACCCATTAATTTATTTATGTTTCAACATTCAACATTCAACATCCACACATTTCAATCATATTGACACCCCACTAACGAGCGGGACGTAGCTCAGGCGGTAGCGTGTCCTCCTGTGAAGGTATCGGTCATCCTATCGATCCTGCTCAGTGAACCCATTTGCAGTTTGGGTTATTTTCCGTTCCAACCAGTGGTCCACAACTGGTTCATCAAAGGCTGTGGTATGTGCTGTCCTGTCTGTGGGAAAGTGCATATAAACTTCTTGCTGCTTATCGGAAAGAGTAGCCTATGTGGCAGTAGCTGGTTTCCTCCAAAGAAATATCTCAGAATCCTTCAATAAAACAATAAAGTGCCGCCCATGCCCCCTCCCCTCCCATCCATACAGTTATATCTGTAATAACCCTCAATCAATCAATAGTTCTGTCCTCTAGTCGAGGGTTGGATGCAATGGTTCTCCACTTGTCCCGATGGTGTGCTGTTCTGATAGACTGAATAATTCAAGCCTGTCCACTGTAAAATATTTGTAAACCATGATGTTCTTGGTCTCCCTCTCCCTCTGCTGCCATTCACCTTCCCTTCCAACAATGTACGGTATATTGAACTCTGACGAATGATGTGGCCAAAATAAATAAGTTTCTTTGTCTGTATAGTGGCAAACAAGCTTTTCTTATTTTTAATTTTTCTGAGAACTTCTTTGTTGGTGATCTTCTTTGTCCATGACATTTTCATCATCCTTCGATAAGTCCACATCTCAAATTCTGCTAAACGTTTGTACATTTTCTTAGAGATTGTCCAATAACCCTAAAATACTTTTAATATTCTGTATAGGCTGAGTTGAAGAATCTCCAAGATATGGCTTCGTCTTCTTTCCTATTTGCGAAGGATCTCATCAAGCACAACCTTGTAAGTAAAACAAACACAAGCCAACAGTGTTCGTACGGGTCCTTGAAAACCTGGAAAGTCATGGAATTTGATAACACAGGATCCCAGGCCTGCAAAGTCCTGGAGTTTGTCTAACGGTCCTTGAAAATCCTTGAAAATGGAAAATCGTGATTATATATTTTTTTAGACGTATATTCGCCGACATGCCCAAACTGTAATCAGTGATATTTTATATTTAAAGTGAATTTGTGGGTTTGTTATCCTCCCTCTTGATTTTTATATTAAAACTATACATATATTCGTTTATTTGTTATGCTTATTTACACTTCATGTTTTACACAGTGAATCAACTATGAATACAACCGTGTTTTGGAGTACTTTAATTTTATAAACGTCTTTAAAGCGTCCTGGAATTTTTCACTCAAGGGTCCTTGAAAGTCCTGGAATTTTATATGTCAAAATGGGTATGAACCGTGGCCACTAGCATTATTATGGACCGGACGCGGTAGCCCAATAGGTAGAACGCACGCTTCCCGTGCGGAAGGTCGGGTGTTAGAATCCCGGTCGAGTAAAACCAATGACTTACAAAATTGATACTTGTCACTTCCTAGCCTGGCACTCCGCATTACTAGGATAGGGCAATGACTGGTTAGCTCAGTTCAGGGTGCACCTCGTAGTCAGCTCCGTGACGTCTTTTTGCCTTATTTGCATTCAGGGTACGCCTTGGACTCGACTCAGAGACGTTTCCCTTTTCAGGTAGGAGGCAAAAAGCACCTAGAAAATGGCTGCCGTATTCAGTGGTTTCAGCCAATCAGAGCTCTTCTTTTCCATTGCAAATGGGGGGGTGCCATTTTCGAGGCGACCAACAGCTAAAGTCGTTCAGACTAGCATGACGTCAGGATTTCTCAAAGGCGCCTCGAAGGCATACCTTGAACATGGCCCTGTATTGTGGAATAAGCAAACTGTAATGCAGTGTCTATCCGCCAGGTGGTGTTCCGGGGTGGAGAGGGCGCTCTGCAGGTGCTGCCACCACTTATTGATGTCATACCGGAAGCACGGCTCAACCTGGTCATCTACTACCTCAAACAAGGTGAGCCACTGTGTAGTTCAAAGACCGGTCCCAGAAGCTGGTTGGTAGGAGCACTTGTTGGTAGGAGCGCTGGTTGGTAGGAGTGCTGGTTGGGAGGAGCACTGGTTGGGAGGAGCGCTTGTTGGTAGGAGCGCTGGATGGCAGGAACACTCGCTGGTGGGAGTGCTGGATGGTGGGAGCGCTGGATGGTGGCAGTGCTGGATGGTGGGAGCGCTGGATGGTGGGAGCGTTGGATGGTACGAGCACTGGTTGGTGGGAGCGTTGGATGGTAGGAGCGTGGGGTGGTAGGAGCGCTGGTTGGTGGGAGCGCTGGATGGTGGGAGCACTGGATAGTGGGAGCGCTGGATGGTAGGAGCGCTGGATGGTAGGAGCGCTGGTTGGTAGGAGCTCTGGATGGTAGGCGAGTGGGATGGTAGGAGCGCTGGTTGGTAGGAGCTCTGGATGGTGGGAGCGCTGGATGGTTGGAGTGCTGGATGGTAGGAGCGCTGGATGGTAGGAGCGCTGGTTGGTAGGAGCTCTGGATGGTAGGCGAGTGGGATGGTAGGAGCGCTGGTTGGTAGGAGCTCTGGATGGTGGGAGCGCTGGATGGTTGGAGTGCTGGATGGTGGGAGCACTGGCTGGTAGGAGCGCTGGCTGGTAGGAGCGCTGGATGGTGGGAGCACTGGATGGTGGGAGCACTGGATGGTAGGAGCACTGGATGGTAGGAGCGTGGGATGGTAGGAGCGGTGGATGGTGGGATAGTAGGAGCGGTGGATGGTAGGAGCGTGGGATGGTGGGAGCGCTGGATGGTGGGAGCACTGGATGGTAGGAGCGTGGGATGGTAGGAGCGCTGGATGGTAGGAGCGCTGCATGGTTGGAGCATGGGATGGTAGAAGCGGTGGATGGTTGGAGCGTGGGATGGTAGGAGCGGTGGATGGTGGGAGCACTGGATGGTAGAAGCGTGGGATAGTTGGAGCGGTGGATGGTGGGAGCGGTGGATGGTAGGAGTGCTGACTGGTGGGAGCGCTGGCTAGTTTCTTTTTGGGGGGGGGGGGGGGGGGGGGGGGGGGGGCGCCTAATATCCGTCGCATTCCTCCATATGTTAGCGGTCCATGACAGTCACAATGTTCTCACAAAACAGATAGCTACAGGCAGTCATTTTTTTAGATCTTTAAACTTGGCAGTTAATTAAGGTTAATCTCACAGTTCTAGTTAAATGCAGAATCACACACAAAAACAGAAAGGTTCTATTTTGTTTACTCTTCAAGATATTCACATTTTAAGATTTTTTATTTACTTGAACAAAATTTGCCTTTAACACTGAATGAAACATGAGGTGTGCTTTTTTTGTTTGGCATATTTTGAATTTGTTTGAAATATATGTCTTATCATATACCAAATTAAAGCTCATTTAGGGGTCTTCGACCGACCATGGGACCGACTTTAAGTGGTCTATTTAGGGAGGTGGTCGGTTTAGGTAGTTTTTTTCATCATTACAATGGTATTGTATTGGCAATCGTTTGGGACCCAAATAAAGTGATCGATATAGGGGAGTAGTCGATCTGCGGAGGTGGTCGTTTAGAGAGTTTTTATTGTGTAATAAAAAGATATATTATGTAATAGATCTATTATATCTTTACTTTTCATTGTTTCTATTTTAAGTATATATTTAGGCTGTCTCCAGAAAATTGGAAAATCTGTAAATCTGGGCCACTTCCGGTCCCAAGCTTGCCGGATATTTGGTCCGGTAGCTGTATTCCGTATTATTATTGTTATGTACTCAAGCTTAATGCTGCTTATTCTTTCATTGCTGGGCTGATAGCAAGGAAGGGGGAGCGGGACGTAGCTCAGGCAGTAGCGTGTCCACCTGTGAAGGTCATCCGATCGATCCTGCTCAGTGGACCCATTTGCAGTTTGGGTTATTTTCCATTCCAACCAGTAGTCCACAACTGGTTCATCAAATGCTGTGGTATGTGCTGTCCTGTCTGTGGGAAAGTGCATATATAAGACCCCTTGCTGCTTATCGGAATGAGTAGCCTATGTGGCGGCAGTGGGTTTCCTCCAAAGAAATATATCAGAATGACCATATGTTTGACATCCAATAGCCGATGATACGAAAATCAATGTGCTCTGGAGATGTCATTAAATAAAATAAGCTTTACTTCTGATACAGAGGATGTACATGAGGCGTATAACCTGATTAAGGACCTCGACCCGACTACGCCCCAGGAGTACATCCTCAAAGGTGTCGTCAACTCTTCCCTTGGCCAGGAGCAAGGCTCGGTGAGTCAGTCACACATAGGCAGTTAACAGTGCACACTGATTCACAATGCGTAAAACAGTATTCTCTGTGTGTGTATTGGATTTTATTTCCTTCAAACATGAATGTATAGTCAATGTATAATCTTGATGCAAATGCCTTGCACTATGTTGAGTACCTATGCTGTACACTATATGGCAGAAGCTGTTCCCCCACTTTTAATGTTCAGAATGGGGTGTGCTGCACACAATGCAGCACATTCCACTTCCCCATCACCATGTACAAACCAAATGTGATCGCTCCAACGGCCGACAGACCAGTGCCTCGGCACTGACAAAATATGTATTCAGGCGAATAAAATATTTACCACAAAAAAAACACCAAAAAGCCGAGGCAAATTGGTTTCGAGCCCCAAACCCCCTTTTCTTGCCCCTGCCAAGACAAAGCTATGTGGTGGCTGTCCGTCAATATAAAGTCCATTGGCACTTAACTGAACTGTAGCAACGAAGTGTCGTTTGAGTGTAGGGTGGGCGGGTGGAAAAGTTAGTTCTATGGCTGCCTACCACACGCGTTCAGGTTCAGGAGGCTAGTGAGCGAGCGAGTTGCACTGGTGGTGGTGGTTGGCCAGAAGCTCGTTAGGTGGTGTTGCGGTGAGAGTGGGAGTTCGGGGAGTGGTGAAGCGCTATTGTTTCCCACGCCATGAGTCACCCATGTTACGCATAGCATAGGCAATTTACCACGCATAAAGTAGTTTTTTGGTATTTTGTATTTTATTTTCTTCAAACGTGGATGTTTAGTCAATTAGGCAAATTGATGTCGAGCCACACCCCACACACACACCCTCTGCCCAGGCCGAAATGGATGCCATGCAATGGGTGTCTGCTAATTTACAATTTATTGAAACTTAAAGTTGCATAGTCCAATGGGTTTGAGTTTCTGTCTTTTTTTTTATGATAAATATATTACTATTATTAGGTTGAATGTTATAATCTACCATTCTTTACTCTAAAGTAACTTTTATTTTTAAATGGCTAGCTTTAGAGCAATTTGAAGTACAAACATACCAAATTTATTTTTGGCAAGCACATCAAAACTAATAGGGTTCAGCAGTAAGAGGTTCTATTATATCGATTCATTATTCCCTTATTTGCACCCAAAAGAAATGTTTAATAAGTGCATCGGTCAGGCATGTGATTTTTCCGGTTTTAATCGGAATTCCGGGTTTTTTTCTGGCTGCCGAAACTGGAATTCCAGGGTTTTTTTCATTCTGTTTTTTTTTTCTGGTGGCTGAAACACCTCTGAAATACACTATTTGCATCCCTCTCACGACTCAGTGGGATGCTGTGTGTCCCCACGATAAACTAAAAAAAAATTCAGTTTTTTTTTTCCTGCACCCAATCACATACCTGATCAGTATCTAAGGTAATTAATAATTATATATCATCAAATCTAGATATTTGTGTTTAGAAAATTTGATGCTTTCATCGGACTATGCAACTTTAAGCAAAGAAAGGGGTATGTGCCAATGAAGCTTGATACTTGTATGCATTAATGCAGGGCTGTTACCAAACTGACAAGATGGCATCATGTAGTTAGTCAGCAAGTGCAAGGTGGGAGTGGTGTTCTCTGTGGCGGAGTGGTTAGAGTGTCTGACTTTTTTTCTAGGTCAGACTCCTAATCCGAAGGTTGGTGGTTCAATTCCCCGTGACCCCACCTCTGCCAATTTGGATTTCCACCGCTGTGTATAACTTACAGCGTCATCAAAGGCCAGTTGCTCTCATACCATGTCTATGTGGTGTGGGAGTTTAAAAATCCCTTGGGTCGGTAAAAGTGTAGGCTCGGCCTTTCTATCGACAAACTGTCTAATGGTGAAAACAAGTCTATTCAGACTTATCCATGATATGCAGTATAAATCTTCAAGGGAGGGACGGACAGTGGGTGTGGATATGAGGGAGGGGACTAAATTTTGAACTGTTGCGCTGATACTTGCCTGATGATTAGAGACCCAACAAATTGTCATTGGCTGCACTGACCTCACAAGCAACAAGACACACACTCGCAGGGTTTCCGCCAGTAAACAATTTGAGGGTACGCAGAATGGGGGGGTGGTGGGGATGGGAGTTTGGGGGTCTGGATGCTTTGTTGTCTCTGGCTCCTTGAAGAACCTTTAAAAAAGAATTATCCCAACAATTTGAGGGTACAGAATCTAACCACCAGAAAATTTAAGGGTTTGGAATTTTACCCATCTTACCCTCTGGCAAAATCCCTGACTCAGGTAGGCGTGCGTAGGGTAATGACATCAGTGATCCTAGATTTGTACCGGACGCAGTGGCCGAATCGGTAGAGTGCAGACTTCCTGTGTGGAAGGTTGAGAGATCAAAAACCTGTCCGAGTCAAACCGATGACTTACAGAATTGATACTTGTCGCTACCTTGCCTGGTGCTCAGCATTACTAGGATAGGGCAAGGACTGGTTAGCTCAGTGTCAGGATAATGTGACTGAGTGAGGAATTGGGTCATGGTGCCAGCGGCCTGATCTCCCAGTGAGGTAGCACACTAGAAAGTGGCCTTGGGTACACGCTGTCACAAGTCGGTACCCGTCCTGATATGACCTTAGATGTTGCCAGGATGCAAAACGCCAACAAGACAAACAAACAAACAGCCTAGATTGGTTAAGGCTATTGTGGTGTTCTCTATGGCGGAGTGGTTAGAGTGTCGGGCTCCTAATCTGAAGGTCAGTGGTTCGATTCCCTGTGCCCCCCACCTCTGCCAATTTGGATTTCCACCGCTGTGTATAACATACAGCATCATCAAAGGTCAGTTGCTCTCATACCATATCTCTGGTGTCGGAGGTTAAAAATCCCTTGGGTCGGTAAAAGTGTAGGCTCTCGCTTTCTATCGACAAACTGTTTAATGGTAAAAACAAGTCTATTCAGACTAATCCATGTCGTTAAATGAAACAAGGCAGTATAAATCTTCAAGAGAAATAAAATGGTTAGGACACTCCCCCACCCCCACCCCCACCCATCACCTGAAATGGCAAAGGTGTGAGCTTACATCCTGCTTCAGGCATGATGTTCCCATTTGTTTACAACATCCCTGCAACACTGGTTCCATGACCAGGATCCTGTACAAGTTAGACCCTGTATGGTTGGTGAACCTACCCTGTGTAATGTACATGTATGTATGTCATTGTAATGGCCCAGTCACATTATGATGCTTCTCGCTGGCGCGCCGCCAATGTGCAAAAAAGTCGAGACACGTCAAACTTTTCGGCGCGGTGGGAAAAAGTTTGACGTCAGCGCAATGTGTTGGTAGCGTGCGGCCGACGTTGTGGTAACGTATATCGACGTGTGAGAAAAGAAAACTAAAAACGTTGCCGTGCCGTCCTGATATGACCTTAGATGTTGCTAGGATGTAAAACAACAACAAACAAACAAATAAAGCAACAGTTTGGCGCAACGTGTGGGAACGACCCTCACGTGCGCATGGCGTGTGCCTATCGTTCGCATTACGTTATTCCAGTGCCTCTAACGTATCTCGACGTGCTCCTAATGTCGCAATAATGTTGGCAACCACGCATTGTCGCGCGTCGAAAGTTTTGTGCAAGCACAACACTTTGCCGATACCCTGACGCGCGCTGCCAAACTGGTGCTGTAGATCAACAAATACTAACGCGCGCGTAACGCTTCCTGACGTATCCCGACGTTGTGCCAAAAAATCAAATACGTCGACGCGCGTTGGCGAGAAGCCTTGTAATGTGACAGCACCATATGCATTAAACAAGTTGTGAACGTAAACCATTTCAAGGACTTACGATTCCAAGGGGGGGGGGGGGGGGGAATGAGTGTAGTCTGCTGCGCTAACCTCTCTAGCAAGCAGCCACATAGACAGGAAAGTGTGTGTAAGGTGATTGCATCAGAGAGCCTATATGGACTAATGATTGGTTTATTGGTTTTGGAGTTTTACATCCTGGCAACATCTAAGGGCATATCAGGATGGGAACTCCTGTGACAGTGCGCACTCATGGTGCGCACTTTATAGTGCTGCCTCCTTGGGAAATCAGGCCACCAGCACCATGTTCCGATATCCCACTCAGTCACGTTATCCTGACACTGTGCTAAGCTGTCCTTGGCGGCAATGCCCTATCCTATTATTGCTGAGCGCCAAGCTACGAAGTGACAAGTATAAATATTGTCAGTCCTTGGTTTGACTCGACCGGGATTTGAACTCCCGATCTCCCGCTAATATGCTGTTGAAACTCTGCAGCACTGTCAGCATATGCTAATACTTTGTTCAAACGCACAGCACTATCAGCGTATGCTAATATGTTGTTCAAATGCCGCAGCGCTGTCAGCATATGCTAATATGTTGAAACTCTGCAGCACTGTCAGCATATGCTAATATTTTGTTCAAACGCACAGCACTATCAGCGTATGCTAATATGTTGTTCAAATGCCGCAGCGCTGTCAGCATATCCTAATATGTTGAAACTCTGCAGAACTGTCAGCAAATGCTAATATTTTGTTCAATCGCACAGCACTATCAGCGTATGCTAATATGTTGTTCAAATGCTGCAGCACTATCAGCACATTGTTCAAATGCCGCAGCACTATCAGTGTATGCTAATACTGTTGTTCAAATGCCACAGCACTAACAGTGTATACCAGTATGTATGAAACCTGACTTCTGGGAATTTTCCACGATTCCCTGACACTGCTAAGCCTATGTGAGAATATCCGCGTTTTCGCGGATATTCGCGATTCGATTTACAGATAACCTCAATGTAGGCATAAATTTCGGCCTTTTTTTTGCCGGAAGACCATTTTCAGCCCTGAATTTTGTATATAGACATAAATTTTGTCTTTCGTTAAACAACAAAAAAGTACTATATATAGTTCGAATTTTAGTCTTTAAGTTTGTCACCTTCAGTGGCAGTGGCGAATCCGTAGAGCGCGGGCCTCGCATGTAGAAAGTCGGGAGTTTGGTTCTCGGTCGAGTCAAATGACTTATGAAATTGATACTTGTCGCTTCCTAGCCTGGCGCTCAGCATTAAGAGGATAAGGCAAGGACTGGTTAGCTCAGTGCCAGGATAATGTGACTGAGTGGGATATCGGGTCATGGTGACAGCGGCCTATGAAGTTACCATCAGTGTCCACTGTCACAAGTCAGTACCCATCCTCATATGACCTTTGATTTGCCAGGACGTAAAACTCCAACAACCAACCAACCAACTAGTGGGCTTTGCCCACTCTTGTCTGACACATTCCATTTTGGCTAAAGGAAGAACCTCCCCCTCCCCCACCCACCCCACACCAACCTCTTCCCAAATGCATTGGGTGTCAGTGTCAGTACCCTCTGACACACACACATTCTAACGACGATGTGTGGATTTCATGGCCTTTCACCAACAATTCTTTTCACTTAAATAATATGCGAGACCTATTTACCAATGAAAAAGCATGAAAAGATTCTGCGAAGTTCCTAAGGACAACCAGGCTGCAATGCCTCTTGTAATTTTACCCGTCTTGTGAGTTAAATTTCGCTGTCATTTGACAAAAGTTTAAACACTTCAAAATTGTATCTGATATCAATTTCACCGTCAATTGACACAAATCTGGCCATTCTAGACTTTTTTTGTCAATTTTAATGTCAGCTATTAAATGTTATCACACACGCGTTTCCATGAAAACAAGGTGACCGAATAAATTCCGCTAACTCTTCGCTGTGCATATGGCCTTTGCTGCTGATGCGACATGAAGTATCTCCAATCAAGCAATCTCACCCCACCCTGCTTCATGACCATGAACCATTGTGTAAACCTGACCTTCCTTCCTCATGACCTTGAACCATCTTTGTAATCTTG
Organism: Branchipolynoe longqiensis; assembly: GCA_030323885.1. Taxonomy (NCBI): domain Eukaryota; kingdom Metazoa; phylum Annelida; class Polychaeta; order Phyllodocida; family Polynoidae; genus Branchipolynoe; species Branchipolynoe longqiensis. The sequence goes on from CM059192.1 coordinate 89,042,159, forward strand.
ACCTTCCTCATGACCTTCTCCAGGATAAGGACGCAAAGGGAGTGAGTACCAGTCGGTCTCTGCTATATCTTGAGCTGTCTCTTTATTTATTTCACGCATCGGCACCCTTTCAACTTAAAGTTTCATAGTCCAATGGTTTTGAGTTTCTTGTCTTTTTCTGAGATAAATATATCAGGTTGATCATTATAATCTACCTTGCTTTAGTTCAAAGTAACTTTTATTTTAAATGGCTAGCTTTTGAGATATTTTAAGTGACAACATCCTAAATTAATTTTGGCAAGCACGCCAAAACTCTGACACCATAGGCGTCTACAGTAACAGGTTCTATTCAATTGCCTCAACATTCCCTTTGATGTGGCGACAAATGTTTAATAAGTGCACCAGCATCTAAGTTAGATATGTAGAATCAACTCTAGATAACTGTTTGGGTTTGGAAAATTTGATGTCTTCATCGGACTATGCAGCTTTAATAGACCAGTGAACATTTGGTTTAAAGTGGACAGCTATACCTCGCCTGGAAAACAAACGAACTCGGAATAGTTCAGATTTGTCCCACAGGGTGGCCTAATGTGCCAGCGGCGGAGGTGTTTTGTATATTAGATATTGGGAAATAGCGTTGCTCATCGGCAACAGGCTCAGAGGCATCTGCTGAGCCTGTTACCGGCGAGTGGCCTTAATATCGCCTCTATTTTTGGTTTTATTTGACCAAATTTCGGCAGCGGCGTTAATATCGCTTCGATTTTGTGGTTAATTTGGCCAAATTTGACTTTTTGAGCATGTAATTCTGTTAAATATGAGAGCTTTGAATAGATTTGGGCCTAATATATTGCCGCCGATACCGGGAACCAGCAACACTTGTTACTGTGTGAGCCTGTTGCCGGCAATCAGCGCTATTTGACAATATCGCCGCCGATACGGTGCTCGCCGGTAACAGGCTCAGCAAATCCCTCTGAGCCTGTTACCGGCGAGCACTGCAATTTCAGCCAATCACAGCACAGCTTTTCCATTGCAAATGGCCGCCGCCTGTGGGGGCGGCCATTTTGGAGACAACAAACTGCTTTTGCAGTTCAGACTAGCATGGCCCTGGTCCCCTACTCCCCCAACACATACTTGGTTCATTTAAACATAAAAACTAAACAAGGTTGTGCTTGGAGAGCATTTGTCGGAGTACGCACAGTGTCCCAGCGAGCTATAGCTGTCCACTTTAACAGGCTTCACATAATCTTGAAAAGACCTTCAATTTCATATTTTTAAAAGTCCTTGAAATCTTTACCAAATGTCGTGAAAAGCTCTTAAATTTCGCTGAAGAGAATTCTTCCTAATTTCTACTGGAATCGAATCGAACCTACTTGAATGTTTATGTTTCGATATTATAAGAATCGAAATAGAGGGTGTATGGGTGTTATGTTGAATGACCAAGTGTGTTGCTTATTAACTGGTCTTGGCCAAGTGTTGAATCTACATGAAAGCTGTTAGTTCCTTAGATGTTTCTCTTGCTTTATAACAGATAAAAGATTCACCCGGTACTTGTAGTACACAGGTGAATGACAACGTAGTGTAAATACGGGCGAAAATAACATTAGTATGGAACATGACCTAGAAACTGTGGCTCCAGTATCAAATGGCTACCCATATTATGCATATAGGCACAGAGTTGGTGAAATGGGAGAGAATGCAAAAAGACAAGATGGCGGCCGCAGAAGGCCGTCGATTTCACTTTTAAATTAAACTATATGTTTTATTATATTTTTCAACTCAAAGGTAGCGGGCTATCAATAAGACATATGTAAAGAATAAATGTTGCTTCTTAGATTGTTAAATTAGGCTCTCAATTCTTTGACCCGTTTTTTCAACAGCTTTTACATAGGGTTGGTTTGCACCCCTACTGCAGCAGTACGGGGTGAATCTTGTACCTAGGTAAAACCGTGAAGAGCTGATATAAAATCGTGTATATAATGTGTTTTTTTCTTTCCATGTTTCTCCCCTTATCAATTGAATTTCTGACTTAAAGGGGTATTATGGTTGGTTGCTGTATGAACACTGTTTATTTTAATAATAATAATAATAATGGTGATGATGATGATAGTCAGGGATGAAAGATCTCCGCGATTTCCCTGGATTCCCGCGAGTTTTACTGTACTACAATCCCGCAGTACTATCAGCGTATTCCAGTACGCTGTTCAAACGCTATCAGCCAATACCATCCTCCACCACACAGCATTGTCAGGTTAGATCAAAACCATACTGTAGGCCTATCATGCGTCACCATCAGCGTAGGCCAATACTATGCTGCAGCATGTACTGTCAGCGTAAGTATGGGCGATAATACAGCCACAACAGGGACAGTGGGTCGTTCTCCAAGGATAGTCTGTACTGACTGATCAGTGGAATGGTGCTAATGCTGCGTTCATACGGTCCTCGTGAACATGGTGAACTTCCCAGTCACTGCTGGTGAACACGACCATGTAAACTGAGAGCGTTCATTTGGCAATTTGCGGTAAACACGTTTCATGCTGGGCGATAATAGAAGAATTGTCAAATCTTCATACAGGAAAAGTGATATATCTCTAAAACCACACCACCTAGAAACAAATCGCACGGTACACATATAGAAAATATATTTACCAAAAAGATTATATCAAATTTATACGGTTAGGGTTCTTGATTTCTATTAATTTTGAATAAAACTAATGTTTTGCACCGCGCGTATGGCAGACGGCGGAAACTGCAACACCGCTATTTCTTCACGAGTGGTGAGTAATGAGCAGCTTACAAAATCTCCAGTTCACAGGATGTGTTCACCAGTTGTGAAGTCACTTGAACGCAATTCACAGGTTGTGAACAGGTTGGAAACAACATATTCACCAGTTCATATGAACGCAGCATAATGCAATGACAGTGCTAGGAGAGTAGTGTATGGAACCTGACTTCCGAGAATTTTCCACGATTCCCTTACAGTGCTAAGCTATGGTTATTAAGAGGGTTAAAAGAGAGAAGAGAGGAGACTGAGTCGTTCGTTCTCTCCATCAGTGAATATCAGTTCAGATTGTTAAAGTTACATAGTTTTGAGTCGCTACCAATTTATTTGAGATAACTATGCTAGGTTAATCCTTACAAGTTATCCTACTTTTAGTTTGAAGTAATTTTTTTATTATAAACAACTAACTTTGGCGATGTTTGAAGTAAAAAGATGCAGAATTACTTTTGACGCACGCGTCAAAATGCTGGACAACATAAGCTTCAGCCATAACAGGTTTCTATTAAATTAACTCAGTATTCCTTATTATGCAGCCGCAAATGTTTAATAAGTTCACTAGTATGTAAGTTGGATATGATATCTAGGTAAGTGGGGTTTTAACATTTTTTTTATATTTTTTAAACAATGTTATGCTTTCATCAGACTATATACAGCTTAAAGTCGACCGGTATAGTCTACTGAGATGACAAACAAACTCCGAATGTAATGTATGAATGGCATCACAGATGGGATTCTTTATCACATGACCTAGAGGGGTTTCTCACAGACGGGGGACCCCTATCGCTTTGAAGCATCTCATTGGTAGAGAATGCAAAATGCCAAGGAAATCCCACCCACCAGAATGCATACCATGTGGAGTGCCTCTGACTGTGAAACATATTTTGATTGAATGCATTGACATTGCAAATGTTCGAGCACAGTATTTTAATGTAGCAAGTATGAAATGTTTATTTGACACGGTTTGTACTGCCTTGGTTTTATTGTTTTTAAAGCACATTGGACTGTTTAACCGGTTTTAGGACATTTTGATGGCATTGTATAGCCCTTTGTGTGCTGGTATGCCGTTAAGCATTTATTCATTCATTCATTCATTCCCACACGTGAATTCATTCATAAGTTAAACAGGAGCACAGACCTCAGCACTCTCCTCCACTTATTCAGTTTCATAAACTGAAAAACTAGGCAAAGTTGTGCTTTCAGAGCATTTGTCAGAGTATAGCTCCAGTTTCAGCGGTGTATATGAACAAAGCCTGGTGCAGTTTAGTTTATGGTTGAATGAAATATACAGAGAAGGGGTGAATGAAATATACACAGATGGGGTGAATGAAATGAGTACATAAGGGGTGAGTGGAATATATATACAAAAGTTGTGAATGAAATATACATAGAAGGGGTGAATGAAATATACACAGAAGGGGTGAATGAAATATACACAGAAGGGGTGAATGAAATATACACAGAAGGGGTGAATGAAATATACACAGAAGGGGTGAATGAAATATACACAGAAGGGGTGAATGAAATATACACAGAAGGGGTGAATGAAATATACACAGAAGGGGTGAATGAAATATACACAGAAGGGGGTAAATGAAATATACACACAAGGGGTGAATGAAATATACACACAAGGGGTGAATGAACTATACACAATAGGGGTGAATGGAATATACACAGAAGGGGGTGAATGAAATATACACAATAGGGGTGAATGGAATATACACAGAGTAGGCTGTTTCTAACCCCTGCACTGTTTTTGGAATGCCCACAATTCGACTCTTACGCACATTTGACTCAATTTTGTGGATTTTATGGCCTTGAGCAGACAATTTTTATTAGGTCATGGTGCTGGTGACCTGGTTTCCCAATGGGGCAGCACTATAATCTCGCCATGAGTGCGCATTGTCACAAGTCGGTACCTGTCCTGATATGACCTTAGATGTTGCCAGGCCATAAAACTCCAACAACCAACCAACTCTGATGGCACTATCTTGCAGATTCATTTGATAATGCTACTAATTGTTTAGGCAATTTAAAGCTGCACAGTCCAATGAAGTATCAAATTTTCAAAACCAAGATAATTATCTAGACTTAATTCTCCACATTGACAACTTAATTACAAATGCACTTTGTAAGCATGTGTTGCCACATAGAAGGGAATACTGAGTCAATTTAATAGAACCCATTCCTGCAGAAGCCTGTGGTGTCAGAGTTTAGGCATGCTTGCCAAAATTAATTGAGTATGTTTGCACTGCACATATCTCAAAAGTTAATTTAGAAATAAAAGTTACTTTGATCTAAAGTAAGGTATATTATAACAATCAATTTAATATATTTATCTCAGAAATAGACAGAAACTCAAAACGATCGTACTATGAAACTTTAACTAACACGGTAAAACACCAAATGCTGGCTCTGTATCCACAGTAAGCTATGGATGTGCTATACCTTGATGCTAGATAGTTATGCAATAGTACCTGTCTTCAATGGACAACTCTGCATTCAGACCAAGTTGTCCTGCCATAGCATGTGTCCTGTCATTGGAGGGACAATCTAATGAAATGAAATCTTGTTTTATTTAACAACGCCTCTAGAGCATATTGATTTTTGTATCATCGGCTATTGGGCGTCCAACATTGTCATTGTGACATATTTCTTTGGAGGAAACCCACTGCCTCCACATAGGCTACTCTTTCTGATAAGCATCCACAGACAGGAGAGCACATACCACAGCCTTTGTTGAACCAGTCGTGGACCACTGGTTTGGATGAAATGAATACAGTTTGCACATGGCAGGGGTTCGCAGGTCACAGGGGTCATTGAAGACAGGTACTATTGAACTGTGCTATTCATTACAAATATCTTAACCAACTCCAAACTATATTTCCTAATGACCTAATAACACAATAACCTACTCAACCGAAATGAGGTCACATGCAGTCACATTATTAATGTCAAAGAAATGTACAGTAAGACGCACCACTCAGTGCTTTCATATAGGAAATTCTGAAATAATCATGGAATGGCGCCATCCCACGCCAAACAAGGTGCATTATCTTTGATTAGGTATAGTAGTAGTTTTCTTACGCAGACATTTTTTAAAATATTTTCTTCTTGAAGATTTATACTGCCTATCATGCATAAGTCTGAATAGACTTGTTTTCACCATTAGACAGTTGGCGATAGAAAGCCCGAGCCTACACTTTTACCGACCCAAGGGATTTTTAACCTCCCACACCACATAGACATGGTATGAGAGCAACTGGCCTTTGATGACGCTGTAAGTTATACACAGCGGTGGAAATCCAAATTGGCAGAGGTGGGGGCATGGGGAATCGAACCACCGACCTTCAGATTAAGAGTCTGACCAGAAAAAAATCAGACACTCTAACCACTCAGCCACAGAGAACACCACAGACATAATCACAAATTGTATTTATGTATGTCACAGATTAAAGTCCTTAAAGTACGTTTGAACTTTACTATAATATTGTTTGTATCATTAATATTAGGAGATGTTACACTATAATTGTCATACATTGTCTTTGATGGTACTATAATTGTCATACATTGTCTTTGATGGTTTCAATCATACAGCAGTCAGGCTGGGCTAGGGGACCTGTCCAATTAGCTTGTTTGCTGTATTTAACGGGAAAACACTGAGTGGTGCGTCTTATTATACATTGTCTTTATTAATATTAATAACAGTTATTATCACTTGCAATGATGAAAGAAAAGTTTCCATTCTAGCTTATTTCCATGATTTTCCACACAAAAAGCAGACACAATCAACAAGAACACTGCGTGAAGGAAGTCTTTCTGTCTGAGGAGTACAGCTCTTCAATACAATGTCAGCTTACATTAGAAATCAATCAAACTGCAGTGTACAATCATTCAAAAGGCAGCTTGACATGGTGTTAACAACAATACCAGATGAACCACAGATTCCAGGATACACCCAGCTAACGCCAGCAGATCCAAACTCATTACTGCACATGACAAAACTGAACAGAGCATCTTCACCACATGTGATGGGCTCTGATGGTGGAGTCTCCGACTTGGCCTGAGCATACAGCTCAAACACTCTAATCTAATCTAATCTAATCTAATCTACTCTACCCCTGTGTGGGCTGTTAGCACTGCCAGAGAATCGTGGGAAAATATACCGAAGTCAGCTTTTCCAGCTTTTTTTTGTAGTTGTCATGGCGCGACTTTCATCCCCCCTATTTTAGCGTTGTTAAAAAAATAGACAAAATGCATGCATTTACTCACATTGCTCTGATTGCACGCCACTTCCTCACGCTGCTTCCAGTTTGTGACACTTTAATGTGAGCATGTGATGATAATAATAGCTTCCGTCAGCCCTCCTAGGGAATTTAATGTGTGGTTTATTTGTGTTTAATTAAGTTCTGTTTCCTGTTTACTCTGTAGAGAGAGCACCTCAAGATTGCCCAGCAGTACTTCCAGCTTGTCGGTGGCTCAGCAAGCGAATGTGGTGAGTCCGGCAATTGGTTTACTTTTCTTTCTTTTTTTTGGTGATGAATTTATTTGCCGACCTGCTCATAAGGGATAAGTGTGTTAACACTTAATTCACACACTCGGACAAAAGGGGAAGAAAGACAGAACATAATAATATTTATTCAAACATAAAATAAATCATAACCGATATCGGTTGAGCATAAGAGTTCAAGAGGTCCAGGGACCGAGCAGTTGAGAGCAGTTCACGATGAGTAATTGTTCAAGTCAGTCGAGAATGGTAGAGCAGATCCGTTGGAGGAGAGACGACCCGCACAGCACTCAAACCTCTCAGCTGTGGGTGGGTGGGTGGATGATCGAAGCTTCCAGTGCAGCGGCCCGCGGTAGAGTGACGGGACAGTGGTATTGAGATTCAGCAGCCAAAGTAAAAATAGACAATGCCTCGTGTGCAAATTAATCATGTTAGCCTGCAGCCAACATGTACGTTTTCACCGCTTTGCAGCATTAATCCAATTTTATTTTTAATCTTTTAATTTTGCCTTCATAATAATTTTGTCTTTCTTGCTTCTTGTTTATGGCTTGTAACTGTTTGTAGATTGCAAACAGTCCAAAATCATGGTTGTTAATACGCTGCACTGACCGCTCAGGCATGGATCCACATAGACGGGTAGGAGTGGATAGGGTGATGACATCAGCGAGCCTAGGTGGTTTAATGGTTAGCACGCTAACCTCGGAATGCAAAAGGTGTGAATTTGAATCCTGCTCTAGGTGCAATATTTCCCATTATCATCACCCCTAACGACACTGGTGCTGTGACCAGGATCCTGTACAAGCCATCTGCTGTGCGGTTGTTGAACCTACCCTGTCTATGTATATGTAAGTGCATTGCCTGTATGTATGTGATTGTAAGCATTAGATGACTTATGGGCGTAAACCATATAAAAGACTTACAATTCTAAGGGGGTGAGTGTAGTAGTCTGCACTGACCTCTCAGGCAAGAAGCCACATAGACAAAGAATTTTGCTGTCAGTTAAGTCTAACCACTTCAAAATTGTTTTGTTATCATTTGACACAGATCTAACCGTTTAAGAATTTCATCTAAATTTCAGTGTAGGCATGTGAATGTGATTGACAAGACGGAAAGAATACATACCGCCGTGAATATGGACTTTGTTGTCGACATGGCGTTAAGCCATCAGCAATCAATCAATCAGTTACAAAGAATGGTAACTAAAAGCGGAATCTATATATAATACCACACGATGGTTCAGGTTTAGGGTTGGTCTGATCACTACATCTCTGTTAATCGGCGCTGCCAACGTGCATCATCATACTGCACTGATGCTTCGCCATGCTTGGGGTTTTTTGCCTACCCTACACATTTCATAATAATTTTGATGGTTTTAACTCAATTTGGTCACTTCAACTAGAGTGGCATCCAATTGAGTCACGTAACCGTGAGTGTTGTTAATTCCGCCAGTAGATAGCGCCCCGATATGGTTTACTGCATAATGGTACAGATGGAGGCACTATATTGAAATGGGACTGCACGAGTCCAGAATATAGCAGAGAACTTAGATATATATATACACAATCTCTGAATATAGTCAGAGACCATGAATATACAGACCTGTGCACCTTCCGGATTTGTTCCGAATTGCAAGGGTAACTATGGAAATATGGTTTCTTGGCCTTTGTTCTGGAAATTGGTGTATTTTTTATCACGCTAAAAGTTACTGATCGCGTCTGTACAAATTGTTTTTCCCGGGTGCACAGGTCTGTAATAGGCTTGTGGTTTTGTGTTTATTTTTTATTCTAAATGTGTTACTGAAAGTCATTCAAGAATACGGAAAATAGCTTTGACAATACGGAAAGCTGCGAGATGGGTGCACAGGTCTGAATATATATATATAATTCACTACGGCGGAGACACGACTGGTTATATCAGCGTTTATTTTGATCATTAAGAGTCTAGTTAAAGGCTAATTAAGAGATCACATAATGCAATGTGAGGTACAGTATTGCGGGATTTCCCGGAAATGTCAATTAATGAGGTTACACAAGTCAATGTAGCACTAAAGGAGTAGTCAGGGGCTCCCCGCAATGTCATGTAATGGGGCCATATACTGCCACCAACCAGTTCGATCATGGTTTGTCCCAGGCAGCATGAGATGCCCCCCCCCCTTCTCCTGAGCCCGGGGACCACGTCCCGTATGTGGACTCGAACCCTACAACCCTCCTTCATCATCTCTTCAGTTAGAGGAGTGGGTGTGGTAATTTATGCCATTGTTGAGTGTATGGTGTCTGTGCGCTGAATGGCGAGCTGCTCGGTTCTGATCACGTGACAGATTTTTGGCAGGAAACCGTGTGGGTAGGGGGTGGCTGCTGAGTGCAGCAGTAGCCTCAAGGTGGCGCCACCATACTAAGTAAGTAGCTGGGTTAAGTTATGGGGTTCGAGCCTTGGTTAAGGGGTATTTATAGTGTTGCTGTGCTTAGGTGTCGCCGTCGTGTCCCCACCCATGAATTACCCATGTTACGTTAACATGAACAATGACAGTTCAACACAATATTAGTCCAAGGATTGATGCGGAGCCTTAGGTTTAACCTGTGCGTAGTGTATGTTGTGGTAGAATACATCTATTATTTTCCTTTCCAGACACAATTCCTGGCCGGCAGTGTATGGCGTCATGTTTCTTCCTGCTCAAACAGTTCGAAGACGTGCTCATCTACCTCAACTCCGTCAAGGTCAGCAAACTTTCTTTGCTCTCAACCGAAGGTTGGGAGTTTGAAACCCAGCCAAGTCAAACCAATGGCTTATAAAATTGATACTTGTCGCTACCTAGCCTGGCGCCGGGCATGAATAGGATAGAACGAGGACTGGTTAGCACAGTAATAGGGTAATATGACTGTGTGGCTTATCGGGTCACAGTGCCGGCAGGCTGGTCTCCCAGTGGGGCAGCATTATAAAGTCGCCATGAGTGCGCACTGTTACAAATCGGTACTAGCCCTGATATGAGCTTTAGATGTTGTCCAATAAACCCCAATAAAACAAACAAACAAACAGCCTAGATTGCGTAATGGTTAGGACACACCCCCCCTCCCCACCATCACCTTCACTCGCCTCCCGGAATGGCAAATGTGTGGGTTTATGTCCTGCTCTAGTCCTGAATGATGTTGTTCCCATGTTCGAACCCTGATCAAGTCAAACTAATGACTTAAAAATTTTAACTTCTTGCTTGTTGAAAATTACCAAAATAAGCGTGGCGTATTTTATGAATGCCCCAAACATATGTAGAGGTCTACATGATATGGGGACCTATTCACTCTCTAGTTACGCTATCCTGATATGACCTTAGATGTTGCTAGGACGTAAAACAACAAACAGACAACTCTCTAGTTACCTCTTACATAAAAGATTCACTCCTACCCAGAATAGGGGTGAATGATAACCATGTCTAAACATGAGCGATAACTGATTTGATATCAACCAACCAATTAGAGAATATCAGCTCCTGATTCCATCACCCAGGGATTATCTATATCAAGGTTGAAAGATCTCCGCGATTCCGTGGATTTCCGGGTTTTTTCAATCGCGCAGCACCATCAGCGTATACTACTATGTGGTGCGGACACTGCAGCACTATCATCGTATAATACTAATAAATGCTCCAAACGACGCAGCACTATCAGCGTATACTACTAATAGTAATACATGCTTCAAACGGTGTAGCGCTATCAGCGTATACCAATATATATGAAACCCCACTTCCGGAAATTTTCAGCGATTCCCTAACAATGCTAAGCCTTTCCGCTTTTTTTCCCGGAGACGACTTTCATCCCTGCTATATTGAAGTAGACGTGGTGACATAGGAGTCAACCAAAATGGCGGCCTCAGAATATTCTCGATTCGAGTTTCATTAAAGTCTATTAATCTATATTATTTAATCAATTATTCCTCCAAAGGTAGCGGGTAAATATAAAGAGGTACGTGAGGAATATATTTTGCTTCTTAAATTAAGAATGTATGCGCTCATTTCATTTACCCCGCAACATTTTCTAATGGGTTGTTCTTCACCCCTCCTGTAGCTATGGGGTGAATCTTTTATCCGGTTTCCTCTGTGCGAGTGTTCAGTTTATGCACCAGACGGGATGGCCGGATGAGTTGAGCGTCCGTCTCCCGTTTTGGTAGATCGTGGGATTCGAACCCTGGTCGAGGCAAACCAATGACTTAAAGATTTATGCTTGTCGCTTCCTCGTCAGGTGCTCAGCATTATTAGGATAGGGCAAGGACTGGTTGGCTCAGTGTCAGGATAATGTGACTGAGTGGGGTATCATGTCATGGTGCTGGTGGCCTGGTCTCCCATTGGGGCAGCACTATAAAGTCACCATGAGTGTGCACTGTCACCAGTCGGTACCCATCCTGATATGACTTTAGATGTTGCCAGGATGTAACGGTGAAGATGTTGTCTATTACAGAGCTACTTCTACAACGATGACAATTTCAACTTCAACTACGCCCAAGCCAAGGCGTCTGTCGGCAACTTCAAGGAGGCTGAGGAGGTACGTTGTGGCAGGTTTCGCACAGATCTCCAAAAACCTTTGAAAACCCTTGAATTTCGAAATAACATTCAAGAATACCCGAAAGCCATTGAATATCACCTGTTTTCACATAAAACCCTTGAAAATGCCAATTTCCAGCGAGCCTTTTTACACCACTAGTGTAAAAGTTTATACGGTTAATGCCATGGCAAGTGTTGTGATGAGTGTTTATCAAGGCGGCTGTTTAACTTGGTGAATGGTAAACCATTGTATGGTAAATAAATGTTCAATAATATTATGTTAAATTTTTTATTTAATTACTTAATTCTAGGGTAAACTAAAACATATGTTGCCGAGAAAACATTGACAAACTTGCATCCTGTGATATATTTTGAACACGTGAAAAACCCTTGAAAAAACCCTTAAAAGCTGCAGTCTGATGAAGCATCAAATTTTCAAAACCAAAAATAAGAGATTTGATTCTACATACCTAACTTAGATGTTGGTGGACTAGACGGGATGGCCGAATGAGTTAGAGCATCCGTCTCCCGTGCTGGTAGATCGTGGGGTCGTGGGTTCGAACCCTAGTCGAGTCAAACCAATAACTTAAAAATTGACACTTGTCACTTCCTAGCCAGGCACTCAGCATTATTAGGACAGGGCAAGGACTGGTGTGCTCAGTGTCAGAATAATGTGACTGAGTGGGATACCAGGTCATGGTGCCAGCGGCCTGGTTTCCCAGTGGGACAGTACTATAAAGTCGCCATGAGTGTGCACTGTCACAAGTCGGTACCCGTCCTGATATGACCTTAGATGTTGCTAGGACGTAAAACAACAACAAACAACAACTAGATGTTGGTGCTCTTATTAAGCATTTGTTGCCAGATAGAAGGGAACACTGAGTCAGTTTAATAGAACCTGTTACTGCGGAAGCCCTATGGTGTCAGACTTTTGGCGTGCTTGCCAAAACTAATTTGACGTGTTTGCACTTCAAATATCTCAAAAGTTAGCCCTTTAAAATTAAGGTCACTTCACGCTATAAAGTGAGGTACATTCTGACGGTCAATTTAACATACTTATCTCCGAATAATTACAGAAACTCAAAACCATCGGACTGTGCAATTTTTTTAACCCTTGAAAAGCTTGTGTATGAAAATCTCCAAAACCCTTGAAATTTCTTCTTTTTTTGGGGGGGGTGGTATATTAATCTGAAGCTTTTCCATCTCAGCTCCTCCTCTAATTCACCCTCAGTAATATTTTGCAAGTAGATTATAACCATGGATGAGAATTTCGCACCGATCGGCGGTTTCCCAACTTTTGGGAATTGATTTTGAGACCTGTCGATATGAGAATTTCCCTCCGATCGGCAGTTTCGGGCCTTTTGCAGATTAATTTTAACACTTGTCAATATGAGAATTTCCCAGCGATTGGCAGTTTACCAACTTTTGGGAATTGATTTTGAGACCTGTCGATATGAGAATTTCCCTCCGATCGGCAGTTTCGGGACTTTAGCAGATTGATTTTAACACTTGTCAATATGAGAATTTCCCAGCGATTGGCAGTTTCCCGACTTTTGGGCAATGACCCGCCTTTTTAGATCTGACCAGTTCTCATCCCCGTATAAGGGTCAACCTAATATATTTATCTAAAATAAATGTCAGACACTGAAAACTATAGGACTATGTAACTTTATGTAACTTTAAATAACTGACGCGTGCCTGTCTTGCATTGTTTTGTTCAGGTGTTCATGCTGATACAGAGTGAGCGAATGAAGAATGACTACATCTATCTAAGCTGGTTGGCTCGCTGTTGTAAGTATGCTTAACCTGCCCACCCTCAAACATATACTCAATGCAGTGCTGCCACTTTCTTCTTTTTTTTAAGTATTATACTTTTTCCAAGGAAAAACTACTTTTTATACTTTTTTTCAGATGTAAATACTTTTTTAATACTTTTTTATGCAAAGAAATTGCCAATCTGGTAATTGCAAACTCTTCAGACTTAGAATTAGGAATTTTATGAGATTGAGAGATGTGCTTTGCTAGTCTCTTTGCAGGAGTGGTGTGCCAACCCACACTTCTGCCACTCAGGGGCTAGTGTCCTAACCATTAGCCTATCTAGGGTCCCTGGTGCAATCAATTTTCCATTCTTCCTGTGTACATGGTATTTCACCTGTGGAGGTGAGTGCACCTCACTACACTTGCTAGTCACTGCAAAGTGTTGTCGATATCAGACAACATCGAACGTGGTGTCGTTTGAAATTGGGTTTTTTCGCCGGTTTTACTCTTTGTCTGTTTATGTCTCAGTGGGGTTTTCTGTTTTGCATCTGAAACCATATTATAATGATTGTACGCTTTTACAGGTAAAAGCGATGGTTTGAACAAAAACAAACATTTCTCGCCATGAATATGGCCTATGCTGCCGACACGCCGTAAAGCAACGACCAATCAATCAATATTGGCTATCTACATGCAATCGACAGTGTGCTCTCAAGGTGACTCCATAGTGAGTGCCCAATTTTGATATGACCTTAGATGTGGCCAGGAGGATCTAAAGCTCCAACAACCAATCATCCTGTCTGCCTTTGACCTTGAGTTTTGACCTTGCAGACATCATGAACCGCAAAGCGCGCATGGCGTGGGAGCTGTATCTGAAGATGGAGACTTCCGGCGAATCGTTCAGCCTGCTCCAACTCATTGCCAATGACTGCTACAAGGTCAGCGATTAGGCTGTGTGGTGTGTGTGTTTGTTTGTTGTTGTTTTATGTCCTAGCAACATCTATGGCCATATCAGGACAGGTACCGACTTGTGACAGTGTGCACTCATGGCAACTTTCTAGTGGGAGACCAGGCCACCAGCACCATAACCTGATATCCCACTCAGTCACATTATCCTGACACTGAGCCAACCAGTCCTTGCCCTATCTTAATAATGCAGAGCGCCTGGCTAGGAAGCAACAAGTATCAATTTTTAAGTCATTGGTTTGACTCGACCAGGGTTCAAACCCATGAACCCATGGGTTCGGATCCCCTGATCTCCCAAAACAGGAGACGGACACTCAACTCATTCAGCCATCACGTCTGGTGTGTGTGTGTTATTAGGAAATTATTAGGAAATGCTACTGGTAGTGGGTTAGGGGTGGAAGGTTCCTAGGCTATGGTTTGTTCCAAATATTATTGTGTGTTGCCTGTCATTGATTAATAATATATCTATGTAAATTAACAAATATATTTTAAAATATAAATGAATACTTATGTAAATATCATTAGGAAATATTACTGGGAGTGGGTGTTCTCTATCATTGATTATTAACATATCTATGTAAACTAAAAAAGATATTTATAAAAAAAGATATTTCCATTGGAATTCATGCACAATTCCCAAAGTAAAGCTCTAGTCACAAGTAACACTACTGCTTGCAATCACTCTTGCTACCAACCCTTTTTTGTGGTCGCAAAGCGGTAGTGTGACTGGGGGGCGGTGTAAAGCCCACAGTGTCATGACTGACGGGTGTGACTTGCGTTGCAGATGGGGCAGTTTTACTACGCGGCCA
The DNA here is from genome assembly GCA_030323885.1 of Branchipolynoe longqiensis. Lineage (NCBI taxonomy): Eukaryota > Metazoa > Annelida > Polychaeta > Phyllodocida > Polynoidae > Branchipolynoe > Branchipolynoe longqiensis. Next base: position 89,057,485 of record CM059192.1, read on the forward strand.
AGGCGTTCGATGTGCTTGAACGTCTGGACCCAAACCCCGAATACTGGGAGGGGAAACGCGGCGCATGCGTAGGCGTCTTCCAGATGATCATTGCCGGGCACGAGCCCAAGTAAGTCTGTTGCCTCCTCACCCCCCCCCAATTCACACACACCCCGCCCCTTAACTGTACACGCCACCAGCCAACCTAACTCTCCAACCGCCACCCTTCTCATCTCCACCCTCCACCTTTACTCCAACTGTACACTCCACCAGCCATCCTAACTCTCCAACTGACACCCTCCTCACCTTAAAGACTGGTACACACCTCCCGTATACGATTCACGCGCTAAAACTGACTGCCTGACGGTACCCGTTACAACCCGACCCGTCCCGTTTCCCGACTAAAACTGTCCGATTCATTTTTCGAATCTTATAAAACTGAGTTTTAAGTCGCGAATCGGAAGGCTCTGGTGTGATAGGGGGTAACACACCTAAAGACTGAAACCGACTAAAACTCAAACTTTGTCGCGAAACGGGCAGTTTTAGGTTTTATACGGGAGGTGTGTACCGGGCTTGACTCCGCTCGTACTGCCACATCTTCACTAATGGCTAACCATACACCCTCCCTTCTCCCACACCGCCCTTGCTTCTCCCACACCGCCCTTCCTTCCCTTCCTTCCTCGTTCCTTCTTCCCTCCCTCCTTTCTCACACACCCTCCATTCTCCCTCTCTCCACACCCTCATTCCTTCCCATCCTCCCTTCTCTCCCTTCCATTCTCCCACACCCTCAACTCTCCCTCTCCACACCCTCCTTCCATCCCCCTTCCCTTCTCCCACACCCTCCCTCCTTCCATCCCTCCTTTTCTCCCACACCCTCCCTTCCTCCTTCCATCCCTCCTTTTCTCCCACACCCTCCCTTCCTCCTTCCATCCCTCCTTTTCTCTCACACCCTCCATTCCTCCTTCCATCCCTCCTTTTCTCTCACTCCCTCCCTTCCACCCCCCCTATTCTCCCACACCCTCCCTTCCTCCTTCCATCCCTCCTTTTCTCCCACACCCTCCCTTCCTCCTTCCATCCCTCCTTTTCTCTCACTCCCTCCCTCCTTCCATCCCTCCTTTTCTCTCACTCCCTCCCTTCCTCCTTCCATCCCTCCTTTTCTCTCACTCCCTCCCTTCCTCCTTCCATCCCTCCTTTTCTCTCACTCCCTCCCTTCCACCTTCCATCCTCCCTTCCTCCTTCCAGCCCTCCTTTTCTCCCACACCCTCCCTTCCTCCTTCCATCCCTCCTTTTCTCTCACTCCCTCCCTTCCACCTTCCATCCCTCCTTTTCTCCCACACCCTCCCTTCCTCCTTCCAGCCCTCCTTTTCTCCCACTCCCTCCCTTCCTCCTTCCATCCCTCCTTTTCTCCCACACCCTCCCTTCCTCCTTCCATCCCTCCTTTTCTCCCACACCCTCCCTTCCTCCTTCCATCCCTCCTTTTCTCCCACACCCTCCCTTCCTCCTTCCATCCCTCCTTTTCTCTCACTCCCTCCCTTCCACCTTCCATCCCTCCTTTTCTCCCACACCCTCCCTTCCTCCTTCCAGCCCTCCTTTTCTCCCACTCCCTCCCTTCCTCCTTCCATCCCTCCTTTTCTCCAACACCCTCCCTTCCTCCTTCCATCCCTCCTTTTCTCCCACACCCTCCCTTCCTCCTTCCATCCCTCCTTTTCTCCCACACCCTCCCTTCCTCCATCCATCCCTCCTTTTCTCCCACACCCTCCTCTCTTCACACCCTCCTTCCCTTCATACCTCCCCCCTTCCTTCTCCCCTCCCCCCCCCCCCAGCTCCCCTTTCTCTTCTCGTTTCCCGAGTCCGCTGTGGGGTTTGTGTATCCACAATCCCACAACTCTGTTCGAGCCTGTGTATAGAGTTTCTCTAACCGATTGTTTTTTAACAATAACATTTCTTTATGCATCTTTTTAGTCCTGCCACATACTGCGATCCTGTGCAGCATGTGCCTCTATTTTAGTATTATTTCTTGTTGTGTCCTTTTTTTATATTTGATATTCTTTGTTTTTCATCCTTTAAAAAAAAAGAGGTAATTTTAGTAGGCGGAATTCTACACTTTTAACCTGTTTTCATTCGGATTTTCTACTAATTTAATTCAGAAATTATTTACTTTTTTTATATCTACATTTGAGGGCGACTATTTTGAGTCACCTTCGTAATTGCCATTATGACCTTCACGATTGCCATTGTGACCTTTACTAATGCCAATGTGACCTTCACGATTGCCAATGTGACCTTTACTAATGCCAATGTGACCTTCACGATTGACAATGTGACTTTTGCGAATGCCAATGTGACCTTTATGAATGCCAATGTTACCTTCACGATTGCTAGTGCGACCTTCACGACGACCGTCACGACGACCTTCACTGCTGGTGTAGATTTTATTTTAAGGATCCAACAGTTTAATTTGAAAATGAACTATTTTTCTTCTAAATATGTCCCTGTTAAAGATGATATTTTTTCCTCCTAATATGTCCCTCTTAAAAATTAGGTTTTTCCTCTATATATCCCTCTTGAAAATGAACATTTTCCCTAAAAGGTCCCTCTTGAAAATAAGCTTTACTCCTAATATGTGCCTCTTGAAAATGTGGGTATTTTCTAATTTTTGAAAATTAGTTTTTCCCCCTAATTGGTCCTTATTGAAGATCTTCTTTCTAAATGGGACCTTCTTGAAGATGACATATATATATATATATATTTTCATATTGGAAGGCTCGCCCGATTCATATATATAAATATATGTATATATATATATAGTGCACCTCAGTACTACGCCTCTGGCTACTCATAGCCCAGGGAGAAGGAAGCACATCCAGGTCCAGCAATTAGCATAATCAGCTCACAGCAGGAGGGCATGTTGTGAGAGCTCCGGCAGTTTTTCTACATTTACTACAAAACCAGACAGGTTAGTATCTTTCAAACTCGATACTTTGGTTTAGTTCATGTTAGCATCTTTCAAACTCAATACGTTGGTTTAGTTCATGTTAGCATTCAGGTACACAGTTTCTTGAAACTTTCCGATAAGATATTACTGTTTTGCAGCTTAGTTTCGATCGTAATTGGCATGATCGAAAGAACAATGTTTCCATTGTTCGGTTATTAATTATGCCGCCCATTGCCGAATGGAGAGTTGTTTGGCAGGAGCCAGTTACATCATTGGGAATTCATTCCCTGGGTCTCAATAAGATTTCCCATTTGTGATTCTCGTTTAGGAGTCCTATAGTATTTTCTTCAACTTGTTGGCGAAAAAAGCCACAGGTGGGAGAAGTTTATAGGTACTTACAGTGTGGGAGGGCAATGCTACACTGGTCCTTACCCCTTGTTAGGATCGGTTGTTTTCCCATACCGTTATCCTGCGACTCTGTTAGCCATACACCTGCGTTAAAAATTGATTTAACGCCATAAAATACACACCTAGTATAATTATACTCTAATTATCAGTGTGCTATTTCGCCTAAGACAATGCCTAATCATTGTTCTTCTTTTTACTCATAATCTCGGAGCCATGGCTATGAAGCGGAGTAAGGCAGAGGCAACTCACCTACACCGCCTGCCTGGGTACAAAGGTCGCCCTCGACAGAACAAAGGGATTCTGAGGAGGCAGGAGGTTATGATACCGGCCCCGGCCCGTGGATAGGGACCGAGACGAGCAGGTTGCCACGCTAGTGTAAAGGAAGATGGAAGAAATGTTACCATCTAGAGTGGGTACATCAAAGAAAAGATGAACCAAGGTTCCGCAAGACTCCAATGAGTCAGAATGGGAGGACTAATCGGAAGATCAGGCCTCAACAGACGACGACTCAGAGGAGGAAGTGTTTGTGTCAGCATGCAAGTGCAAGCACAAGAAGAGAGACAATTCCTCAGAAGGAGACGAGTACACAAGAGCCTGTGAAAAGAAGCCCCTCATGAAGAAGACTAAGAAAAAGTCTAAGAAGAGGAGGAAACACAAATCCTCCTCTTCAGACTCATCGTCGCTCTCATCGACGACGAGTTCAGACTTCACCAAGCACTCTGGCAAATACACTAAATCGTGTGGGAAAGAAACAAAAAAGTGTAAAGTGCTTAGACACAAGAAAATACACATAACAACGCTCATGAGGAAGACCATTCAAGGCCACTTTAACACCTTCAAACCAGCGGAGGTCATAATCAAGATGGCGGAGAAATTCACAGGAATTAAAGGAATTCCGGAATCCGCAATTACAGAGATGGATCCTGAGGTTAAACTCAGTGAAGAGAGGAAAAAGTTTGAGACGGCCCTCTACACGGTACACAAAGGTGTACGGCCATCACCAACAGGATGATGGCACTGAACAAGTTCTCGTCACTCTGTGACGATCTGAACGGACGAATTACGTTACTAACAGCAACCAGCAACTTCCTCTCCTACAGACGGTTTGAAAACGTCTTTAAAGCAGTCTGCACAGACGCTGGAAAAGAAGTGGTGCGGTCAACAACAAAAAAAAAGATTACGGACAATGATGGAAAGGAATACGCACCATTCCTAGCACCAAACCCTATTAAGGGCAAGCCGCTGGATAAGGGCAAGATGTTCGGCGGACAACTACAATACTTGTCCAAAAAAGTGGATACCAGCTCTAAGTGCGGAAAACACATGGAAACTGACCCAAAAAAAAGACCGAAACCAAACAGGGATGTTAAACTAATTTTAGACCTAATGTTATTTAACAAATTCGTAGAATACAAACATTTAAAATATTTTTGTTAGAAACAGCGAGAGACTTATTCACACAAGGTGCTTGGCTAGCCAGCATTGACCTTAAAGATGCATACTACACAGTGCCCATCTTTAAACATGATCGAAAGTATTTCAGATTCTGTTGGAACGGCAAACTTTATGAGTTCATGTGTATGCCGAATGGACTGGCCTGCTGTCGACACATTTTCACAAGGTTACTTACATTACCAATTTTTTCGCTAATGGCTAGGAAAGGACATCGTGTTCCCATACATTGACGATTCATTTATTGTCGCGCAAACACAACAACAATGCCAAGCAGCAGTAGATAAATTATGTAAAACGTTTACAAATTTAGGTTTCTATATACATGAAACTAAATCAGTACTAACACCAACAACCAAACAACAATTTCTGGTGTTATTTATTGATGCCATAAAAATGACTATTTCGTTAACAGAACAAAAAGTAGATAAATTCAGAACAACATCAAACCAATTACTACAATTGAATGAACCAAAAATACGACAAGTCGCAGTCTTGATAGGAATAAAGATGAAGGACTAGGATTCGGTGCTATTAACACAGCGAGATGTGCCCTATCAATTATTCTACCAAAAATAGATGGACAAACCATTGGGAAACATCAGTTAGCACACTGGTTCATTAGATCGGTGTATGAAAGAAGCCCACCCAAACCTAAATACAATAGGTTTTGGGATGTATCAATCAATCAATCAATAGTTCCGTCCTCTAGTCGAGGGTTGGATGCAATGGTTCTCCACTTGTCCCGATGGTGTGCTGTTCTGATAGACTGTGAATAATTCAAGCCTGTCCACTGTGAAATATTTGTAAACCATGATGTTCTTGGTCTCCCTCTCCCTCTGCTGCCATTCACCTTCCCTTCCAACAATGTACAGTATATTGAACTCTGACAAATGATGTGGCCAAAATAAATAAGTTTCTTTGTCTGTATAGTGGCAAACAAGCTTTTCTTATTTTTAATTTTTCTGAGAACTTCTTTGTTGGTGATCTTCTTTGTCCATGATATTTTCATCATCCTTCGATAAGTCCACATCTCAAATGCTGCTAAACGTTTGTACATTTTCTTAGAGATTGTCCATGTCTCTGCCCCATACATTGGAGTAGACCACACATAACACTGAAGAATATGCTTCCTTGTTTGTATTAATATCTTACTTGATATTAACACTCTATACATTTTGGAGAATGTTGTTCGGGCTATTGTTATCCTTCTTTTAATGTCTTCCTCACATCTCCCATCATTTGTAATCTTTTGTCCGAGATATATGAATTCGGATACTTGTTCTATGTTTGTGCCATCTATGGTTATATTGATATTTGGTTTATCTGTCTTTTTACTTATAACCATTGTTTTGGTCTTCCTGGCATTCATCTTCATGTTGAATAGTATTCCAGCTTTATTGATTCTATTCACTATATCTTGTAGGTTTTTCTCACTGTCATCGGCATATCTAAGATTGCTGACGTTCATGCCACCTATTGTCACTCCCTTGCAATCTTCAATGTGTCTGAAAATCATCTCTGTGTACAGGTTAAATAGACATGGTGACAATACACACCCCTGTCGAACTCCTCGTTTAATCATAACTTCATCCGATAGGCCCTGCTCCATTTTTATAAATGCACGTTGTGTCCAGTATAAGTTCACAATTAGTTTAATGTCTTTGCCATTGACACCAATATCTTGTAAACATTTGATTAACAGTTCATGATTGACTCGGTCGAAGGCCTTCTCATAGTCAATAAAGCAGGCATAAACATCCTGGTTCATTTCACAATAACGTTCACAAATCATTCTCATATTGAAAATCCCTTGACGTGTACCTCTTCCAGATATAAACCCACCTTGTACGTTACTGATTTGTTCTTCAATTTTCTGTCTGTTTCTCAGTAAAATTATTTTCAGGATCATCTTCAACATATGACTCATCAGCCTTAGTGTTCTGTACTCAGTACACAATGTTGGTTTTAGCTTCTTTGGGAGTCTTACAAATATGGATTCATTCATATTCAATGGTATACCTTTTGTGTAAATAACCCTGAATTGAAAAATGGCTGGAAGACCAGTGCTTCGGCACTGACAAAAGACTTATTCAGCAGAATAAACATATTTACCAACAAACAAACAAAAAAAAAAAAAAATCCAGTCTCATAGATGTCATTTACTAGCTTATGAATGATTTGAATCCCCACTTCATCTAGTCCTTTTTATCATTTCTGATGTTATCTGGTCACTTCCAGGAGCCTTACCTGCCTTTAGATCATTGATAGCCTTCTCAACCTCTGATACTAATATAATATTCCCATCTTTCTCAATTGTGGGTGGGTTCCCTCTGTCATCATTGTATAGTTCGTTTACATATTCTTCCCATCTGGACTTTATTTCATCTTCTTCAAAGAGCATTTTGCTGTCTTTGTTCTTGATACATTTACTGCTTCTCTGTCTGTATCCTTGACCTGTTATCTCTTTCACTTTCTTGTGCATCTCTCTTGAACGATGTTGACACTCGAAGTTGTTCCACTACTTCACACTTTTTATTCCACCATTCATCTTTTGCTTTTTTGCATTCATCTTCTATTTCATTCTTCAGGTTTTTGTATTTAAGTGGATCAGTGGTTTTCACTTTCTTCCTTTCTGCCATCTTTTCTAGTATGGTTTGTGTCCTCCATGATTGCTTTGTCTCGAGTTTTTTATTTGGTAACACCTCCTCTGCTGACTTGACCATGCTTTCTCTGAGAGTAATGTATCAATAGTATTCAAGTTATTCAAGTCATGGCCTAGCAACAGACATTTGTCAATGAAAGGCCTAGGATTTAAACTAGCAGTTTTATTACTGCTAATTACAGGACACAGAGGCCAAACCATTGTGGCACTTTCACACGATGGACTAGAAATAGTTTACAGACATTACCTAAATCGAATCGTACAGGAGACCCACTGTCCACAGTACACATTACTAGTTTTCCGGAGGATAAACGGATATGTGTAGTTTCGGCCATTAGGACTTATATATCCAAGTCATGCGGAATCAGAAATTCCAGACAACTACTAATCAGCTTTATACGGCCACTCTCGCAAGGTGGACTATCAAGGTGCTTAAACAAGCAGGAGTCAAGACTGGACGCTACGCGTCTCACTCAACGCGTGGAGCATGGTCTCCAAGGCAAGACAATTAGGAATCTCAGTTAAGAGAATTCTTGCACATGCTGGGTGGAAGACGGCTAGATCGTTTGCAAAACATTACAACAAACGACTGGACAAGTCAAGCGGTGTGGCAACATGCCTACTCACCAACTAAAAGCAGGTGAGAAACAACATTAAATCATGTACTCATATATATATACACATAGTATGGTTACAACATAAAAGAATCCATCCTGATATGACCTTAGATGTTGCTAGGATGTAAAACAACAACAAACAAACAAACATAAAAGAATAAAAAATGAGATTATGTAAAATTCTCCCTGGGCTACGAGTAGCCAGAGGCGTAGTACCGAGGTAAAATAGTATAGTTATGCAAATCTTACCTGTGTACAGATGATGGATAACTGGTGTTTTCCCCGAGGTACTAGCCTCAGATAGTGGTGGGTCAGGGCCCACCCACCCTACCCTACCATGACTATCATTTTTCGTGAGAACCAAATCGAAAACATAATAAGCATCCATATAGAGTTAAATAATTTGTTATCCTAAAAAGTATGTAAAAGATTGCTGGACCAGGATGTGCTTCCTTCTCCCTGACCCACGACTATCCGAGGCTAGTACCTCGGGAAAACACCAGTTATCCATCATCTGTACCCAGGTAAGATTCATATAACTATACTATATATATATATATGTTGTTGTTGTTGATTGGGTGTAAGAAGGGGAAACATGGACATCAAGAATTGGTTTCTTTACCAGTTCCTGTTTTTGTTTCATAGAATCAGTCAAGAAACTCAATCATTTGCCTGGTAATGTGCTACATTAATTCATGTCCATTCGGCAGCAGATAACGCATCTCTCCAACTAGGAAATGACAAATATATGTTATGAAATCTCAAATATATATATTATCAGTAATTCCGAGCCACTATTTTTTCTCAAATAGCAATTTTTAAAAGACAAAAAATATATGTATTTTTCTTGATAGAAATTTGAGGCCATTTGGAAGGAGAGAATTTGAGAAATTTAGCAATTTTTTGGAAAATTCGAGAAAGAAAACCGTTTTTGATCAATTCGAGAAAGAAGGCAATTTTTGAGAAATGTGAGAAAAATAACAATTTTCAAGAGATTCAAGAAATAAAAACAATTTCCGAAATTCAAGAATGAAAGCAAATTTCGAGAAACTAAAAGAGAATTGGAGAAATTTGAGGCCAAAACCTATTTTCGAGAAAGAAAACTATTTTTGTTGAAAAAAAAAAGGGTGTTGGTAAGAAGGAATAGTGATATCAAGCAGGGGCATTTTTTAATATAAAAAACATCATTTTGATTTATTAGATGCCATTTTCCCATTTTTATATAAACCCTATTTGCCTGAACATCATAAAGATTATTACTTTTAAATGACTGCTTTTTCATTTAGTGTATTTTACATTTATTTGTCCCAGTCCTGGTTGGATGATGTATGGAGTGATTCTTTAATCCTAATAATAATAATTATAAGTATATGTGTTATGTCATACCTAACCCACATAACCGTGTAAGAGCTTACCTTTTCCTGGCTTCCCCAAAATATAACTGGGAAATTTATATTAAGAGTCAATTCACAAATAGCTTTATTAAGCAGCCATATCAAATGCTTTGACTTTTTTATGTATTTTTGTATAGCAGGAGGGTGAAGGTGGTAGTGGCAGTTGATGGTGGCTATGTATCAAATATTAAACATGTTCAAATTAATTAACATTCCAAATATTCCTCTCTTGAACAATTCTTTTAATATAAATTTGATGCAATACATACATATGCTACTAATGTGTTATCTATCTGGTCGATAAGCTCTGTTGTGTTTTGGTGGGTTTCTTTCTCTTTTTTAATCAATCTTTTATTGTTTTGTTTTTATTTTATTTGAAAAGAAATGCGAGTACCTTTGATGTGAGCCTGCATTAGGGATTCCTCAATTTGTTTGACTCGGCATAGGATCGAACTCACGACCTCAAATGCACTCGGCTGGCTGTCCCCGTTGCGTCCTGATATGAGCTTAGGTATTGCCAGGATGTAAGACCCCAATAAACAAGGCCAAGACAATCTTAAAGCTGCATAGTTTGATGAAAACGTAGCATTTTCTCAACGAAAAGTCTTACCTACATTTGATTCTACGTATCCAACTTAGATACCGGTGCACTAACTAATCATTTATTATTGAATAGACAGAATATTAAGTCAATTTAATAGAACCTGTTACTTCTGAATCCTATGATGTACAGCATTTTGACACGCATGCTCAAATTAATTTGGCATATTTTCACTTCAAATATCGCCCACGTTCACCCAGCAAAATAAAAATTACCTCGAACTAAAGTTAAGTAGGTTATAGCGATCAATCTAATATATTTATCTAAATAAAATATGGCAGAGACTGAAACCCATCGGACTATGCAACTTAACAAGTGAATTGCAATGCCACAATAGTGAGCCAGATTAATTCAAATTTCAAGATGCACAACAAATTCAGGTCACAGCTCATAACCATAAGTTATGATCTGTGAATATTATTGTACAGGATGATAACTTTAAAATGTTGTCAATAATTTGGTCACCTAAAATTTAAAAAATTAAATACTGTTCAGTCAAAACTGTTCAGTCAATACTGTTCACACAGTCAATGCTGTTCTCACAGTCAATACTGTTCAGTCGATACTGTTCAGTCAATACTGTTCAGTCAATACTGTTCACAATCAATACTGTTCGCAGCCAATACTGTTCATAGTCAATACTGTTCATAGTCAAAACTGTTCAGTGAATGTTGTTCACAGTCAATACTGTTCATAGTCAATACTGTTCATAGTCAAAACTGTTCATAGTCAAAACTGTTCAGTGAATGTTGTTCAGTCAATACTGCTCACAGTCAATTCTGTTCGCAGTCAACACTGTTCACAGGCAATACTGTTCACTGTCAATACTGTTCAGTGAATGGTCACAGTCAATACTGTTCACAGTCAATACTGTTCACAGGCAATACTGTTCAGTTGATACTGTTCACAGTTGATATTGTTCACAGTCAATACCCTGCACACAGTCAATATTGTTCAAAGTCAATACTGTTCAAAGTCAATACTGTTCAAAGTCAATACTGTTCAAAGTCAGTACTGGCAGTCAATGCTGTTCACAGTCAATGCTGTTCACAGTCAATGTTGTTCACAGTCGATGCTGTTCACAGTCAATGCTGTTCACAGTCAATACTGTTTACAGTCAATACTGTTCACACAGTCAATACTGTTCACACAGTCAATACTATTCACAATCAATACTGTTCACAGTCAATACTGCTCACACAATCAATACTGTTCACAGTCAATATTGTTTAGTCAATACTGTTCAGTCAATACTGTTCAGTCAATACTGTTCACAGTCAATAGTGTTCACAGTCAATACTGTTCGCACAGTCATTAGTCAATTCATCACTTTCTCCTCACACTGTCCAACCCGGTCTGCTGGGCCCCCTCAGTAGGCGTGTGGTGGGGTGAGTGGGTGGTGGGGTGAGTTGTGTGGTACTGGAGTGCGAACACTTCATATGGTTTTAACAGAAATTTTTGATAATGTAAATTAGCCCTCATTACTTGGAGCCAGAGATTGGTTGGTTGTTGGAGTTTTACATCCTAGCAACAGCTAAGGTCATATCAGGATTAGAAGGCGCTATGCAATAAAACTATTGTGACATATTTACAACATGGTTTTTGTTTTTTTGAGTTGACAGATGGAGAACTTTCATTTAGCCTCCAAAAAAGCTGCCTTAAATTTTCACTTTATGTATTGCCCAAGTTAACCATCTGTAATAAAAGTTACAGCAAACTAAAATAGATTATATTTATCTAAATAAAATATTGCTGAAGCTCAAAACCATCAGACTACGTAACTTTAAAAACAAAGAACCAATTTGGCAAACTTCTTTAGAAGGAAATTGTCTATAAGAGTGACCGAACGGGGTGGCCGAAATGGTAGAGCGCAATCTTCCTGTGCAGAAGGTCAAATCCCAACCGAGTCAAACCAATGACTTACAAAATTGATACTTGTTGCTACCTCGCTTGGCACTCGGCATTACTAGGATAGGACAAGGACTGGTTAGCTCAATATCAGGATAATGTGACTGTGTGGGATATCGGGTCATGGCATCAGAACCTGCCTGGTCTGCCAGTGGGGCAGCACTATAAAAGCCACCATGAGCGTGCACTGTCAGAAGTCGGTACCCATCCTGATTTGACCTCAGATGTTGCTAAGATGTAAAACAACTAACAAGCATCTAACATATGGGTCACTCTCCTGAAAACTGGTCAGCATGGGATGGGATTTTAAAACATCAATAAAAAAACTTCCTACTTATTTTTTTCCTTATACTTTTCATGTTCAGATTTGATGAAAGAAATAAGGGAAATAAAATAAACTGTGTGCAACTTTGGTCCTTTTTAGTTCTGAAGTGTTTTTGTACCAAAAAACCCCATTTTACAGTCAGCCATTTGTAACATGACATATGGGACGTAGTTGAATCCTTATTAACATCTTGTATCGCATTGATATATCAAACAAAACAGTTCCCAAATCAAAAAGGAAGTATTTATTAACATTTATGCATGCTTAAATTAATGTTGATGTCTTCAGAAATAACATTACAAATTTCCGTCACACTTGTAACCAGTGGTGTCTGGATGCCACACAAATAGTGTACACTAATTATTCAGTGAATAAAGCATGGCTGGGAATTACTTTTTTTTATCGATATAAGCACTACATATTTCTTTATAATATGCCATGATTAATATGCTTCTAAGTATGATATTATTTCTTTCTGATTAGATTTTTATTAAGCAGACTGTGTGGTGTCCTAAACATGTGACGCACATGTTATACTGCCATAAGACATAGCTTAATCATGGACAACACCTTTATTTTTTATCTCATCAATTTATATTTTACATAGATGTAAAGGGGAGATTTCCAACTTTCATTTGCAACCAAAAAATGTAAAAAAAAATCAAATATTAGATTTTAACTCTGCATGTGACATTTCTGGCCAGTTTTGAGGAGAGTGACCCATATATATATTATATATAAGAAGGCGAAAGTATGATTGATTATGTGTGGTTCAATATGAGGGGTGTAAGAGTGTGTGTGTCAGTGTCAGTGGTGTGAGTATGTGTCAGTGTGAGCGGTGTGAATATGTCTGTGTCTGTGTGCATGTCTAGTGCCTTGCTTTAACAAAGCCGACATGATGGTGACCGATTTCTCAGCAGCTGGTACCAGTCCTGCTGGTGTGTGCTGTCCAGCCGACAGCGAATTCTGGCAGATCAGGAAAATGAATCAGAGCCTGCGTAACCTTTGCAAACTAGTCCAGTCAATGAGTGTCGGTGGTGCTGAAACCAGACAGTCGCTTCTAGAGAAAATCTCGGTTAGATTGGGCAACGTCTCTTTGTTTAAAGGCACTCGATATGGATGAAGATGACCAGTTCTGAACACTGACAAACATTTCCGGACATTGCGTGTATAGCCCGTATTGTTTAGATGGCACAAAGAAAACATTAAATATATATGGTGTTCAGTTTTGTGGTGAATTTGTTTTGTGCATTGATAGTTCTAAGAAGTTTGTTCAATGATTTGTATTTGATCCAGTAAAACAGAAACTGCATGGTGATACCTTTATGCTTGCTGTCACTATCCAAACACATGTTTATGTATATTGACGAGGAAGATATATATGCAAAAGTCTTATGGGAGAATATTTGACATCGTATAGAACTGATGATCCTAGTTCATATTCAACGTTTTTAAAGACATGCATTGTACAACATCGCATCTGATCGATTCTGCTCAGTGGACCCATTTACAGTTTGGGCTATTTTCCATTCCAACCAGTGGTCCACAACTTTTTCATCAAAGGCTGGTATGTGTTGTCCTGTCTGTGGAAAAGTGCATATAAAAGACCCCTTGCTGTTTATAGGAAAGAGTAGCTGATGTGGCGGCAGTGGGTTTCCTCCAAAGAAATATGTCAGAATGACCATATGTTTGACATCCAATAGTCGATGATATGAAAATCAATGTGCTCTAGAGGCGTCGTTAAATAAAACAAGCTTTATTTTTGTACAACATGGCAGTGTTGGAACTAAAAATAGAAAGAAAATCTTATATTTTTTGCCTTCATTATACCACCAAAAATAGCCGGTGTTGCCTTGCCTAGTGTGACCAACAACAGGCTGGCCTCATTTTAGTCTGTGGTACCACGTGACCACTCACCGACCAATGACCAATTGCGCATGCCTAAGTTTGACATGGTCGCCTCACGATAGAATTGCACATCTTACCAGGGATGAAAGATCTCCAGGTTTTTGCTGATTTCTCACGCAAAAGCTGACAGCACTTTATTGGCTTAATTAGCACTGCCAAAGAATCGTGGGAAAATTGACCGAGCATAAAGTTTCCGTTTTTTGTGTGTTCTTTTCTGTTTTGTTGTCAGTGGCAACTTTCATCCCTGTGTATAGAGCTATGCACACAGCGCAGATTTTGTTTCGATGGATATCAGGCCAGTCTGCCACCTGGGTTTCACATACGCACCCCCTGGTGGGAAGCGGCCGTACTAACTACCTTACCACAGGCTCACAATCACATAATTGTATTCACATTTCTTTTCACCTTTTCTCCTTTTTGTTTTCTTTCCCCCTCAACCCCCTCACCCAATTTTTTTCTCTCATTGGACATATTCCACTGGGACCTTTCCATCCGCAAAATATAGACTGCCCACTTGCACAATGAACTTGGTTTTCGAATGCAAAGAGGACCAGTCAAATGGCTTCAGCGGTTTCAGCCAATCAGAGCTGTTCTTTTCGATTGCAAATGGCTGTTCGTTTCCATTAAAAATGGCTGCCCCGCTATGGGTGCTGCCATTTGCGATCGGAAAGAACAGCTCTGATTGGCTGAAGCTACTGAATCTTTCAACCTTTCCATATCAGCCGTGTTGAAATACACCACATGACCTTGTGGATGGAGACACCAGACACATTCAAATCATATGTAAAGAAAACCACTTTTGGTCCCAGTTGAATAGGAATTTGTAAAGAAATATTTTTATATTTGCATCGAAAATCCCAGTCGAATAGATCCATTACTTAGTTGCCTTCAATAACCCCAAAGGAAATAACAACAATAATAAGGATAACAACAATAATAATAACAATAATAATAATAACAACCCTTCACTTCCATTCACTCTCCTAACACCAGTTCTTCGTGGTTGCATGGACTATTTTGTTTACAGGGATCGGTTGAATGAGGTGTTAGAAATCTTACGCAACACTTCAAACCCGCAAGTTGAATACATGAGCCGGATTATGAAAAAGTGGGCAAAGGACCAGAATGTGCCTACGGCGATGTAGGCCCGGGCAAGACAGTGGCACAGTATGCACCTTCCCTGTCTCTGTTGTCATGGTTCACTCATCTCTACAGTACTAACAGTACTAACACCTCCTTCTTCCCCCTCCTCATCCTCCTTCTCCTCATCCCTCTACTCCTCCAGCTCCTCCTCTCCTCCACCTCCCCTCCTCCTCCTCGCCTCCACCTCCTCGCCACCCTCCTCCATCTCCTCCACCTCCTCCATCTCCTTCTCCTCACCCTCCTCTTTCTCTCTCCTCCATCTCCTTCTCCTCCTTCCTCCTCCCCTTCCACCACCACCTCCTTCCCTCTCCCCCTCCTCCCCTTGTTCATCACCCTTCCCCGTCCTCCTCTTCCTCATCACCCTCCCCCCAACTCCTCACCCTCCTCCTCTTTCTCCTTCCTCGCACTGCTACTTCATCTCCTTCTCCTTATCCCTCTACTCTGCTTCCCCCTTATCCTCATCCTCTCCCTCCCCCTCCTCTTCCTCGCGCTAACCCAACCCTCCTCTTTCTCCTCTTCCATCATCAACCTCACCACCACCACCACCATCACCATCACTAGATGGCGCGCACTACTGTGAAACATGCAAATTTCCCAGGTATCTAATTATGTGGCGTTCTTTTATTGGCTTTGTCGGTACAGCACCTCTCCCCCCCACCCGCTCCTTAAAAAACTTTTAGAGAATTTTTTTAAGAATGACAAACTAAGAGGAAACAAGGTTTTATGACATTTTTTTAATATATTTTTTGTAATGTGCAAAATCAAAGTAAAACGCACAATGCTCTACATCTAAATTGATGCATTAACCCTGCATGGTATTCAAAGTATAATTTTAATATACAGGTTGATATTTAACCCCCTAAAAAGGGGGAGCGGGACGTAGCTCAGACGGTAGAGTGTCCACCTGTGAAGGTGTCAGTCATCTTCTCCATCCTACTCAGTGGACCCATTTTCAGTTTCGGCTATTATCCGTTCCAACCAGTGGTCCACAACTGGTTCATCAAAGGCTGCGGTATGTGTTGTCCTGTCTGTGGGAAAGTGCATGTAAAAGACCCCTTGCTGCCAATCGGAAAGAGTAGCCTATGCGACGGCAGCAGGTTTCCTACAAAGAAATATGTCAGAATGACCATATGTTTGACGTCCAATAGCCGATGATATGCAAATCAATGTGCTCTAGAGGCATCGTTAATTAAAACAAGCTTTACTTTAAACCCAAAAACATGTAAGCATGGCTTTTAACAAGAGTATATTTTTAAGATACATGATGGTGTTTGAAACAAAACCGGGTATGTGTTCAAATAAATCTGGTGCATCTTAATTGAGGTATTTCGTTTGCATGGCATTCAAGACATCTTTTGTTGTTACTTTTAAAGTTGCATAGTGTGATGGTTTTGAGTTTCTGCCATATTTTTCCGGTAAATATATCAAGTTGATCATTACAATCTATTTTACTTTTATTTTAAAGGGTTAATTTAGGAAAATATGCTAAATTAATTTTGGCATGGATGTCAAAATGTTGGGCAGTAACAGGTTCTATTAAATTGTCTTAGTATCCCATAAATGTTTAATAAGCGCACAAGTATCTAAGTTGGATATGTAGGATCAAATCTAGGTTACGTGTTTTGTTTTGAAAATGTGATGTTTCACCGGACTATGCAGCTTTAAATACAGCTGTGTCTTGAATTGAATTGCATACTAGTGATAGTCTGGAGATTATAAGTGTTGTATATGCATTATATATATATATTTCCTCCAGTGTGTGTGGCGCGAGCAGGGCCTGGCCAGCTGGGGAAGGGGGGGGGGGGGGGGGGGGGGGGCCACCACCAATGTGCCAAGGAGGAATAGATATATACAGTATATGTTCCCCTTGCATTTATACTCGTATAATGTGTTATGCATCACATATATATATATAGGGCATGCTCCAGTATAGTAAAGAGACAAGACAATGAGGTGGGTTGAGATGATATATTCTCTGGTGCGAGTGACAAAATATGCGCCACTGCAGAGGTTGGGAAGGTGGTGGCCATGGTGGTGCCACCAGTCGTAAGGTAGTACACATAGAGTAGTACACAGCATAGCAGTTGTTAATTAACAATACAGTAATACCAGATAAAATATGGAACATCCCTTACGTGCCTTTATACTTGCATAATCCTTATACATCACATATATTGTAAATACAGTTTAAGGAAGGCATAAGACAGGATACCTTCGCTGCAACTGACACAGAGCACAAGAAGGTTGTAGTAAGGTTTCACGCCGGATGGTGGCGCCATCAGCGGCGACAGAAATAACTATTTTAGAACTTACCTTAATTTACATTCGCATAAGTTCTTATACAACACATATAATATTGTAGTGGTCTGCACTGACCTCTCAGGCAAGTAACCACATAGACAGGTAGGCGTGGGGAGTGTGTTTATATCAGGGAGCCTAGGTGGTGTAATGGTTGGCACACTGGCCCGGAATGCAAAGAGATGTGGGTTCGAGTCCCGCTCTAGGCGCAATAATTCCCATTTTCATCACCCCCATGACACTGGTTGCCGTGATCAGGATCCTGTACAAGCTTTGCGCTGTATGGTTGTTGAACCTACCCTGTGTATGTATGTGTTAGTGCATTGCCTGTATGTATGTAATTGTAAGCATTACAAGACTTACAATTCCAGGGGGACGAGTGTAGTGGTCTGCACTGACCTCTCAGGCAAGTAACCACATAGACAGGTAGGCATGGGGAGTGTGTTTATATCAGGGAGCCTAGGTGGTGTAATGGTTAGCACACTGGCCCGGAATGCAAAGAGATGTGGGTTCGAGTCGCGCTCTAGGCGCAATAATTCCCATTTTCATCACCCCCATGATAATATTATATATTCATATATATAAATATATAACCCAGATAAAGTTTTTCTTTTAAATCGTTATTTGGTTTTATTCTTTACTCCCTTTTATAAATATGCTATTATCCCTATTACCACCAACCGCACCACCACATTCCCGAACATTCTTCCCTATTCACGAATATCCCAATACCTGAATAATAATATTTTGAAATGGCCAAAATAACCTCCAACAGAAGAGAAATCGCCAAAGTTAGATGCCTCGAAAGTACCATGTTTTACCGAAGATGCGGCCATTATTTGCTTCTTTTTTTTAAAAGAAAAAGCCAGTTAAAAACAAATTATAGTAAAGAGCAGTCCACAAATGTCAATCGTTTTCACAATTGCAACAATGTTAGGATTTTTTTTCAATTCACCCCCTCCCTGATACTAGCATAAAAACATTGATACAGCGTGACGGATGTTATAGCCTGAAAAGCAATCCGAACATGGCTTTTACCCGCTCCTCTCTTGAATATTGTTCGGATTGTGAAGAACATTGATATTTATGAACTATCGCTGACCTCTTTTATACTAATAACAGCAGTCATTCTTTTTTTATTACAAAATATATATTTACGCTTCGCTTGTCAATGACACTTGCATACAATCCGCTTCTCACGGCCTGGTTGCCATTTGCTTGCCTGGAATCCTTCATGCAGGGTCCTTTTTATCCCCTTGTTAGTATGATAAAAGAGTCACCCCATACCTACAGTAGGGGTGAAGTACAACCCATTAGAAAAAGTAGTGAAAGGCTAGGTAAATGAAATGAGCATATATATTCTTAATTTAAGAAGCAAAATGGAATCTTTACGCCCAGATTTGGTGGAACTAAAGAATGTATAGCATTAGAAAACTGAATGTAGCATATAATGACATTATGAGGTTATTACTCCGGCTACCTAGGTATCACAGTGCTAGTCAGCTGTTTGCCAATATTGATGTGCCAGCCTTCCAGGCTGTTATCAGGAATCTAACATTCAAATTTATTACTAGACTTGACAAGTCAGAAAATATTATAATACAGGGACTTGCAGGAAGTGAGGTGGTGAACCAGTTTGTTCAAACATGGCGGATTTACTTCACGGACTCTATCGATTCAAACTGATTTTGTATCATTATTCATTGATATAATGTGATATCAACACTCTGGGGAATATTATGTGGAGGGAAAACATACCAATCAGATTGTAGCTATTGAATTTTGATCAACATATGCTTGGGATGCCAAACTGAACAATGAAATACGTTTTCGCCAACTTTTACATTAGGGTTGTCATTCACCTCTGAACTGAAGTCAGAGGTGAATCTTTTATCCCCTTGTTAGTATGTGTCCGACTGTTAGATGGTTGTGTATTGTCAGGTTGGTGTAGTAGTCAGTGTAGTGTTGCTTTGTGGGAATTGCTTCGGATTTAGTGTGTTAAGCAGCTGGTGTATAGCGGCAATACTTGAAATGACAATGAAACAGACGTCACTATCAGGCAATTTGTCACATGTTACAAAATAGACCTCATTCGCGCATGACTGAAAACAAGGCTTGCACTGCCTTTGCTGATTTGTTTACAATGCAATGGAAGTATGCAACATTCGTTTTAGCTGCATAATGGCGGGAGCGATAATAGTGGTGTAGTGGAACTAACAAATGCACAGGTAATGGTGACCAATAAAAATAGTATTTAATCGAAACTCTTTGTATTGTAAGTTATCTGCATTGACCTCTCAGGCAAAGAGCCACATAGACAGGTAGGCATGGATAGGGTGATTGCATCAGGGGGCCTAGGTGGTGTAATGGTTTGCACACTAGCCCTGGAATGGCAAGAAATGTGGATTTTAATCCTGCTCTATGCGCAATATTTCCCATTTACATCACCC
Organism: Branchipolynoe longqiensis; assembly: GCA_030323885.1. Taxonomy (NCBI): domain Eukaryota; kingdom Metazoa; phylum Annelida; class Polychaeta; order Phyllodocida; family Polynoidae; genus Branchipolynoe; species Branchipolynoe longqiensis. The sequence continues at coordinate 89,077,568 of CM059192.1, forward strand.
CCACGACAGTATTAAAGTCACCCGGTATAGAGCACTGAGACTGTTATACCATATACCGTGTTCTAACTGGATGTGTTAGGGGCCTTCCAAAGTTGTTGACAGTTTCGCAGTCGTACAAAGAGTACTACTTTCCAGATTCCCCCTCCGCTCCCCTCCAAAGTAGTCCAGATCAACATTTTATGTATTAATGTAAATTAAATAATACTATTTTATTCAACGATAAAAGTAATTGTACATTACTAACACTCCCTTACTCCCGTCATACACTTTGTACAGCCATGAAAATCTTGACAACTTTGGACGGCCCCCTTAATGCTGTGTCAGATGTGGAACTGCATTCGGTACCCGTTCAAACGCTTGTGCACCATTATCCAGTTGCCTCGTCAGTTTCATTTCCGGTTTGGTCACGTGACTGAGGTCTATAGCCTGAGAGTGGCTCTCTTGCCATGACAAGTGACAAGTTGCGGTGACTAGGCAATGGGTTGTCAAGGACTAGTTAGTCAGTTACAGTGAGTTGTCCATTGTAACCCATGCTAGGTTTTTTTCGAATTCTTTTTAAAAAAACTTGTAATCCTCTAACAAATAATGCTGAAATAATAATACTTAACCGTTCACTGTCCACTATCACTGCCGTCCTTGCTTGCCAAAATCTTTTATCGATTACCAAAATAGACTTTTTTTTCCACTGAGCGTTCCCCACGAGCTAGCTGCCACCCACATTAGTTCTTGCCGCTGCTGTCAGAGGGGGGGGGGGGGGGGGGGGTTCATGGTGGGAATCGTATATAAGACCTTTTCCACAGCATGTTGCACGGTGAGATTCCACTCCCAACATAAGTTCTTGCAACTGTGTTCAGCAGGTGTGAGTGGTGGAAATCACCTGTAAACCTTTTCCACAAAGTATGCTGCACAGTCGACTGCTACCCACATTAGTTCTTCACGGATGAAAGACCTCCGCGATTTCGCGGATTTCCGCGTTTTTTTTTACTGTACTGCAATCCCGCAGCACTATCAGCGTATGCCAATACTTTGTTCAAACACCGCAGCACTGTCAGCATACAGTGGTGCTCCACCACGCAGCACTATCAGTGTAGACCGATGCCATACTGCACCATGCAGCACCATCAGCGTAGGCCAATACTATGCTGCAGCACGTACTGTCAGCATAGGCATGGGCGATAATACAGCCACAACAGGGACAGTGGGACGTTGTCCAAGAATAGTCTGTACTGACTGATCAGTGGAATGGTGCTATGATTGTGCTAGGAGAGTAGTGTCTGAAACCTGACTTCCGGGGATTTTCCGCGACTCCCTTACAGTGCTAAGGCTATGGGAGATTCTCTTGGGAGTTATATAAAGCCGTGTTCACACACACACAACTTTAGGTCGAACTGGATAAGGCGAACTAGTGTCGTGTCCACGCATGCAGTATTCGGGGCGGTTTAAGGCGGAAATCGATATCTGCGCATGAGCAAGTCCATACTAACCAGCGCCAGTTTCGGTTAGTCGACGTCGCCACGAGAGTGTGGGTTCGACCTAGATATGTATGGACTGAATCGTATTGGTTTGGAACGGTCAAAACTTCTGCTGGGCAGTGAAAACCTAAAAATAAATGATGAAAAAGATATCTGTGCACAGCTAGCTCTATCATAGACCAAATTATATAATATGCGTTTTTGATCGCCCGGAAAGTCAACAAACTCAGGTCTTGACTGCGCATGCGTGTGACGTCCTTAAACCGGCTCATCTAAGCCGCTACCGTTCACACTAGTAACTTGGGCCGACTTAAGCTAGTTCGGTTCATATAAGCTACCTCGCGACGTGGTTTACATGAGGCGAACTAGTTGAGGCGAATCAGCCCTAATCCGCCTTAGCGTCGTGTCCACACGGCGAATGTGAGCCGAACTAGACAAGGCGAATTAGTTGAGGTGACTTAACGCCCGTGTATGAACACGGCTCAAGATCCAATGAAGGTTGGTATCCTACGTGGTGCAGCTGTGACTGTTACAGTCATTCAGCCCTAATGACCCTCCTCCGCTGTGATAGCTGGAGTGACGTAGTCCAGGGAATGTTTACACAGTTCGATAGGCTTTAGATAAAATAGAACTGAAACGTGTTATAACTCACAGGTCGCTAATTACAGAGAAGGGCAGTTTACTGCGATAGAATTCCCACGGAAAGTACCACAAAGGCTACTTTGACTGATAGTGAGTTTGAAGCCCTTTGACTCTTCTGTATAACCTGTGCAATTCCACCTAGTCTTTCCCTGCGTGACGTCACAAAATGGAATAATTTAAGTCCCCCCCCCCTCCCCCCACCTCAGTAGGTAAGGACTAAGCCATTCAGGAACAGACAAAGCAATCGATGGCTATTTTTAAAGCAATGCCTTTGCAGCGGCGTAGCCAGAAAAAAAACTATTGTAGGGACAAAATTGTTTACACATGCTTACAGGAAATAAAAAAAATTGTAACCATAAAATATACAAAAAAGTGCATATTATAACAGATTTAGTATTGACAAAATATGGCGGAGAGAAAGTGTTTGCACATGCTTACAATGCGACACTGTAGCTGCGCCCCTAGTTTGATATTTCTATAATAGGAGTATTCTGTTATGGTATAGCGAATAGTTAATGTAAGGAATAGATGTAAAATTCAGGTGAACACATCTTTAACTTAAGGACACATTAACCATTTTATTCATTAGATTGGTTTCATTCAATTTGAAATAACACCTCCCACTAACACCTTTATTCTTTATGGCATGAGCACGACATTTATATATGTGATTAATGTTGTGTTGTGTTATTGTTTGTGTGATGTTTAGATAAGGAAAAAGAAAAATTGGTGATCGTCCTTTTGAAATAAAAATCAGGGTCGGTCGGGCGGTTTTAATTTTTGATGTAGACGTAATATGTAACCAGATGCGATGGCCGAATGAGTTGAGCATCCACCTTCTGTTCTGGTAAGTCGTGGGATTTGAACTACTGGGTTCGAACCCTGGCCGAGTCAAACCAATGACTTAAAGATTTATAAGAAAGTTGAATTGCTGCTAGTACGATGCATTTTTTAGCAGTTTTTTTTTTTTTAAAGAATTCAGGGGCGGGAGATTTTTCAGGTACGGGCGGGGACGATCACCAATTCTTTTCTTCTTGTTTTGCCTACGCTATGTTTGATTTACATTCGTTTCACTTGAACTAAGAAAAGGAAAATTCCTCCAGTTGTCTTTGCTGATTGGTAATGACAAAAGAAAAAAAGTAAAACCTCACTGATTAGGGTTTTGATGAATCAACCGTTATATTAGCTCGGCCTTCTGACTTGTTTAGTATTAAACACAATAGGGTATACCCAGCCTTCTGGTAATTAATTAGTAACAGTTATAATGTCAGATATATATCTCAGTTATTTCGGTTTAAATTAATTATGTCCATGCTGCTTTATGTGTACATTATATCTTAGATTAGATGTGGTGTTAGGTATTACCAAAGACAATGTGTGACAAGATGCACCACTCGGAGCTTTCATATAGGAATTTCTGAAATAATCATGCAGTGCTGCCACCCAATGGCAAACAAGGCAATTGGACTGGTCCCCTAGCACAGCCAGACTGCTGTACCATTGGAGGCATTCGACTGGGCCCTTTCTATCCGCAAGATTTACGGATGGAGCCACAACACACATCCGAATCATACGTATGGAAAGCCACTTCCGGTCCCAGTCAAATAGGAATTTGTAAGGAAATATTTTGATATTCGCATACAGAGGCCCAGTCGAATGCCTCCATTGAAACAAAGGGGATAAATTCCCTAGCCCACCCTGACTGCTGTACCATCAATGACAATGTATGACAATTATAGTTATCATTATTCAATTAATTAAGTATTATTCAATTAGAGCGACAATTATAGTGGGAGATATACACTGTAAATATAACATTTTAATTGTCATTTAACACGCACCTTGTTTGCCATGGACTGGCGCCACTGCATCTGCATTTCACAGGAAAGCACTGAGTGGTGCGTCTTGTCGTACATTGTCTTTGGTGTGATTAATTGAACTGTGATAAGTTTTCAGGGCTCTTATTGGGAAATTATATTTGGGGTCAATGACGCATGAGTAAGTTTTTCGCGAGTCACTTGTAAAACATCGAGAGCCATGGGTTTTAATTTTGCATAAAGTGTCCAAAGCTTTCCGTAGAAGTCTGAAACTCCATCAATTATCATGATGCTAAATAAAAGAATATATATTCAATTATGGGAGAAATTGTCTCATTGGATAACATTAAAAGATATAATTCAATAAAAAAATAAAAAGCAGAACTTATAAGCGAAAATAGAAAAATGGGTTTTTTAAATTAATAATTTGTGTTAATAATTACAATGATAATTTTGTTCAGGTATTTTTCCTCCAATTCAATTAGCATACGCAGGTGTAAATCAAACTATCGGAAGTCTGTCGATGTAGCAAGAGGCATTAATAGAGTTTTTAAACAGAATCTTGTTATAACTTTCTTTTCTCTGGCGATATCCAATTGAAGATGCAGTCATGTGACATTGTTCATGTTGCATAACAACATAAGTAATTCAGCATGCAGAACCCCTCCAGTACGACGATCCACCCTAGTGCCACCTTTCTTTTTCTGGCCGAACTATTTAACTAAATAATGGACGTATTCGACTGGGACCTTTCCATCCGCAAAATTTAGGCTCTGCCCACCTGTGCAGTGAACTTGGTTTTCTAATGCAAAGAGGACCAGTCAAATGGCTTCAGTGGTTTCAGCCAATTTGCAATCGAAAAGAGCCAATCAGAGCTGTTTGTTTCCATTGCAAATGGCTGGCCCCTATGGGTGCTGCCATTTGCAATCGAAAAGAACAGCTCTGATTGGCTGAAGCTACTAAATCTTTCAACCTTTCCATATCAGCCATGTTGAAATACACCATGTGACCTTGTGGATGGAGCCACAAGACACATTTGAATCATACGTATAGAAATCCACTTCCGGTCCCAGTTGAATAGGAATTTGTAAAGAAATATTTTTATATGCGCATAGAAAGGCCCAGTCGAATACGCCCAATGACTAGATACCTATGCTCCCGCTACCGGCTTTTGCCAAAATCATTCTAACAACCACCTGCCAGTGGTGCCACACTTTGTCCTCGGCATCCGATCGAGACGAGTGGTGTGTGAAGCCAAATTTCAACGCCCACTCTCCCAAACTGTAAGGTACCGGCAATAGGGTCGGTCGTCCTGGGTTCCGCTCCAAAACACAAGACTTAAAGCTGCATAGTCCGATGAAATATCAAATTTTCAAAACTAAACCAAATATCTAGATTTGATTTTACATATCTAACTTAGATACTGATGCACTTATTAAGCATTTGTTTCTGCGTAGAAGGCAATACTGAGTCAAATTAAAAGAATCTCTTACTGCAGAAGTCGATGGTGTCAGAGTTTTGGCAATTTTCCATGTTTGCACTCAAAATATCTCAAAAGTTTACCATTTAAAATAAAAGTAACTTCGATACTAGTGATCGATCTAATATATTTATCTCGGACAAAGTACAGAAATTCAAAACCATCGAACTATGCAACTTTAAGCTTAACTCCATCTTGAACATCCTGCCTTTAAGATAAATAAAAATCCACTCTATATGAGACTGGGTTCTGCGTTGCTGAATTTGGCGGCGGTGTGTTGTTTGCAGGGAGACGCTACGTGATGTGGTGCAGATGTTACGGAACACAGGCAACCCGCAAGTCGACTACATCATCCGCACCATCAAGAAGTGGGCCAAGGAGAACAGGGTACCCGTCTCGTGAGGGACCCAGTCTAGGTTAAGGACGGAGTGGGTGGGGGGGGGGGGGGGGGGGGGGGTTCAATTAAGAGACACTTGCATTTAAGAAAATAATCAATTCAGAAAAGAAATTGCAATTTAAAAGATTTTATCACTTAGGAATAGAATTGCAATTTAATTTGTCCTACCAATTAAGAAGATTTTTTTAATTAAGAAAGATTGCAATTAATTATCAATTAAGAAAAGAATTGTCTTTATTTTGTTTCATTAATTGCCATAAGGAAAAACCTGTAATTTAGACGAAAATACAAATGCGAGAAGTGAATTTAGAAGGCAATTTGTACAAAAATGGAAGTTTTTTTAAAGTGACAAAAATAAATAAAACTGGTTTTGATAGGGACAGATATTATGTACCTAAGCAAATTTAAAAGGCTATGAAAGGGGGAAAGAAATTGTTAATGTTAAAAGTACATTGTACTAGGATAATTTCTTTTTTAAATAGTCAAACAAACTAAACATGTCCGGGCGTTCAATCGCGGAACGTCGGTAACTGATGAGAGAGATAACTACTGTGGAAGGAAATAGTGCTCTTTGGGGTTTGGGTTTCTTTTTTAATTAGACCTTAACTTGATACCAAGCACTGTTCCCTCCTGAGCTGCATTCCGTCCATTCATACATTTTCCCAGATGTGATAATCGCTTGTTGATCACTGTTACTTTAGACGTATACTTGGTTAGAACTAGATACAAGATTCACCCCGTACTACAGTAGCCTGAACAGAGTGCGAGATGAATCTTTTATCTAGGTTACAATAGGTCCACGAGACATCTGTCTTCAGCGACCCTTGTGATTCACAAGTCCCGCTTCGAGGGCGTGGGTTTGTATTCTCGATGTCGGACATCCGGGCATTTTTCACTCCACTGCTTAGCAACCACCACGAAGGGTAAAACAAAGCAATGTAAGTGACAAAGTTCAGTTGTCAACGCTGTAAATACATGTGAGCAAACATCAATAAAACAAAAACTACCGACAAAAAGTACAATGTCACAGAATATTCCACTGCTTCAGATCAAATTCTGTTATTTACTAATGTGACTACGCACTGCTAAGATCAAATTCTGTTATTTAGGAGCGTAACTTAATAAATTGAAAATAAAAGTGTTAGAATGGAAAAGAGCAAGCGATTGCCTATAGCTGCAGCACAAATGCCTTTATTTTACCCTTAGTCGAGTCACGTGGTTGTGACATCACGCCGACACCAAGGCCGTGGTCAAGGGGTACCTCTGAGAAATTCCGGACGTTGCGCTAGTCTGAATGGCATCTAGCTGTCGGTTGCCTCGAAAGTGGCGGCCTCCATAGGGTGCAACCATTTGCAATTGAAAAGAACAGCTCTGATTGGCTGAAACAAGCGCCTATTTTGGAGGCGCTTTTTGCCTCCTACCTGAAAAGCGCAATGTCTCCAAGGTGACTCTGAGGGGTACTCTGAACACAAATAGAGATGTTGCGGAGCTATTGTGGCGTACTCAGACATGTCCCATGCTCAGCCGTGTCCATCGCTTCTGCGCATGCGCGGATTTATTATTGTTTTTGTATCTCTATTTCCTACTGCAGGAATTCACCACACTTTTATTTATCTTTTCTTGGCTAGGGGGAGGGCTCTAGAATTAGCCTACTTAGGCCACGGTTGTAGTGAACATCCAAATAAGTCTTAGTGAAGTGTCTTAGCTGACAGCTTGAATGTGGATGGATTTTGACGCATGCGCAGACGATACTGTTAGATTCTGACGCATGCGCAGAAGCGATGGACACGGCTCAGCACGGGACACGTCTGAGTACGCCACACCGCCTGGGAGTCGACTCTTGAGGCATACCCTGAATGCGGCCCATGTAGAATAATAAATTGAGAGTCTCAGGTGAAGGCCATACCGGAAGTGGTTTATTCCCGTCGAACCCGACAACCGTAAGCATACTCGATACAACAGTGTGCAAACAATTTTTCCATACTGTTTTTTTAACTGTCCCTAAAGCCGTGTTCACACGGGCAATGTAAATTGATTTGTAGAAATCGACTTGCCTAGTTTGGGTTACATTTCGCGTGTGAACGGGCGGCTGAGTCGGATTAGGGCTGAATCGATTCCTGTGATCCGGATACTGTAAACCACTTGTCGAGGTAGTTTACGTGAATCGATTTCTGTGAACCGATTTATTTTGCCCGTGTGGACGCACTGAGGCGGATTAAGGATGTCACACGCATGCGCAGTCGAGACCTTAGTTTGTTGACTTTCCGGTCGATCAAAAGCGCATTTTATATAATTTAGTCTATGCAACCGCTAGCTGTGCACAGATATTTTTTTCATCATTTATTTTTAGGGTTTCACTGTCCAGCAGAAGTTTTGACCCTTCCAAACCAATACGATTCAGTCCATACATATCTAGGTCGAACCCACACTCTCTCGTGGTGACGTCGACTAACCGAAACTGGCGCTGGTTAGTATCGACTTGCTCATGCGCTGATATCGATTTCCGGCCCAAGTACTGCCCGTGTGAACGGGCGTCTAAATCGACTTAAACTTTTCCCGTGTGAACACGGCTTATGACACCTGTCATGTCAGGACAACATTGGTCGTCTGAATGTGGAGTTGTCCTTTGAAGCATGTACTACTGTGGTAGTAAAGTTGCAGTCCGATGATGGTATCAAATTTTCGGAACCAAAACTGTGATCTAGATTTGATTCTAACTATAGAGGGGGTGTAATGACGTCATGAGACAACTTCCGGTGGCCATATTGGATTACATATGAAAGGCTTGCAACTGCTTACATTGTGTTTATTTACCGATTTGTTGGTTTATTTGTCACTGTTTTGAGCAGTTTGGCCTCAAAAGTTCGGAGAAAAGGGTTTTTTTGATGATGGGGAAGTATTTTTTTAATCATGTAGCCTCACATCATTGCTAAAGCGCCTGTCACACCTTACCAGACACCACCTGACAAAGAATTTTCTAGTCCGGTGTTGTTCAGTACACAAAATGTATCAAAATGGAGTGTAATTGGGTCGATTGCCACTGGACAAGTACCGTACATGCACCGGATGAGAACCGGTGTGGCGGTTTCAGCTTGTTCCCGTGCTCAGCCGTGTCCCGTTGCTTCTGCGCATGCGCGGATTTCGCATCAACTCGGGTCACCCGAGCCACTTACACATCCTACAAACTCAGGTCGAATAATCGAATACGCTCGGGTGGACAATTTTTTTTTTTTTTTTGAATAACCGATAAAAGTACAGCCAAATAGGATTTAAAGTATTTTATGATGGCCTCGTTTAGCTATATTTCCATTTCATTAATCTAAGTTATTCTTTTTTTGCACACGGCACATGTATTTGTCGACTCCACTCGCCGTGTTCTATTTGAAATTCGGATGACCCGAGTCGCCCGGGTCGTGTTAATCGATTACGGCCATGTTTATTAGATTCTGACGCATGCGCAGAAGCGAGGGACACGGCTGAGCACGGGAACGAGCTGAAACCGCCACACCGGACGGACCAACCATCAACCGAACATGTACTGGACTGTATATATTTTTTTATTTTCTTGGTATTGTCGTGGGGGTGATGAAAATGGGAAATATTGCGCATAGAATGGGACTAGAACCCACATCGCTTTGCATTCCGGGCCAGTGTGCTAACCATTACACCACCTAGGCTCCCTGATATCAACACACTACCCACGCCTACCTGTCTATGTGGTTACTTCAGTGCCGATTACTACAGTATATATATATTTTATTGACATTCTCGCCACCGGACAATTCCGGAAGAAAACCGGACACCAACGGATGGGTACCGGACACCAACGGATGGGTACCGGACACATACGGATGGGTACTGGACATCAACCGGACACCAACTGGACACATCAGTCCGGTGTTGTCCGGTAGAAGTTTTGGCATGTTCAAAACTTGTGCCGGACACCGCCGGATGGGTACCGGACATCGGCGTACACGACCGGACAGTGTCCGGTTCTCGTCCGATACCCCAGTCCGGTAAGGTGTGACTGGGCCTTTAAGCACTTTGGATGCTCTGTCAAGGAATTAGAAAGGTTCGGGCAGTACCCGCTAGGTGGCGCCACCGACTAGGTAGGCCCAGTGGTGGCCGTATTGTTCTTGGTATAACTATAAAGACGGGGCGCGATACGTGGTATTAAGTGTGATCCAAGATGGCTAACCGCTGAGTGTTGACGTCACGTGCACTCCCACTATCCAACTTATACAGTTCGATGTAAGTATCAAATTTTCAAAACCAAAATTGTTATCCAGATTTGATCCGAACTATCCAACTTATCTACCGGTGCACTAATTAAAGCTGCATAGTCCGATGAAAGTATCAAATTTTTCTAAACCAAAAAGGTTATCCAGATTTCATCCGAACTATCCAACTTATCTACCGGTGCACTAATTAAAGCTGCATAGTCTGATGAAAGTATCAAATTTTCAAAACCAAAACAGCTATCCAGATTTGATCTGAACTATCCAACTTATCTACCAGTGCACTAATTAAAGCTGCATAGTCCGATGAAAGTATCAAATTTTCAAAACCAAAACCGTGATCCAGATTTGATTCTACATATATAACTTATGTGCTGGTGCACTTATAAAACATGCGTCACCATATAGAATGGAATACTGAGCTATTACTGCAGAAGTCTGGTGTCAGTTTTATAAATAAAAATTACTATGCTAGATTTTAAAAATCATTCTGATGTATTTATCTGGTGTTTTTTTTTAAATTGACAGAAACTCAATACCATCGGACTATGCAACTTTGATAGGTACGTTATGCAAGGTCAGATAGATGCATGTATTGTTTCATACAAAAATGTATATACTATTTTACAGTGAATTACTATTGAATTGTATTACTGCTGGCCTGCAGCGTTTGCATATAATTATCTATTTGCAGGTGGATACTAAATAAAAACTTTAAAATATACATGATTTAAGATTTTTTTTTACGTTTCTTGTTACTTGACTATCCCGTGTTTTGGGTTTTTTTTTTACCTGTGGGCGGGAAGGGGGATGCCTGGCTGGATAGTGATTACTCACATAGCACGGTCTCCGTGAGAGGGCTGCTAAACAACCCATTAGGAAAATAAATCTAGAAGGTTGGTTTATGGAAAATAAGCACAAGATTTTGAAATCTAATCGAATGATCTCAGATTTACCTCTCTATATAGAGGCATTGGTACAAACTACTGTATGTAGGCTGCCATTTATTAAGTTCAGTATAAGACTGGATATAATTGTTGCTTATAAGCCAGCGATTTTGAAAATTATTAAATAGCTACAGAATAACAGTGAAGCTGCGAACAGAGGAGACCACCCAGCTCCATAACAATCAAAATGCTTATAAATATTAGTTTAATTATGCCAAGGTAAATAGCCAGCGGTAATTACCTTTAGAGCTAACTTTGACAGCACTGCTTGTAAAAATTTATCATGACTATACTTTAAGATACCGGTACTAATGTGTATCTGGTGCCCACCTGTTATTGAAGAATAACATACACTGCATAATGATTTTAAGCACATACACAAGATAACTCATGATGGCTGCTCGGACTTCATTATTTACAGATATTATTTATTTGAAACGTTGGTTCAGTTACTAAGTGATGTTACTATGATGGTTACTATAGTTCCTACTCAATGTATACTCGTGACTCGCTATCGGACTAGCTACCGTTACCAACTTCAGGCGTCAGCTACATTATCTCTATGGTTACATTGTGGGCTCGCTTGTTGTGATGAATTTTTCATGTTATGACGTAACATATACAATGGTTATAGTATTCACGCCGCAGCCATGTTGAAACCAGACCGAGGCCACGTACACGTCTGCGAGGCTCTGCTGTATGAAAAGTCATGCGAATACTTTTTTGTCTACCAAAACCTCTCGAAATCACTCAAATTTGAAGGTTTTCATTTTTTAAACTACCATATTCATCTTTGCATACCTGTTGTGTATCTATTGGTCAATTTTCACGAAGATTGGGTGACCCTTGCATGGAGATTTTCCCATTCGTTAACTACAATGTGCCTGTCAACTTCCCAAGTCTGCACAGTTATGGTGGTATCATGTACCATGCAGCATTGTCAGATAGTTATCTGTGTAAAACAGTTAAACAACTAGCCTTAGTAATTACAAATTTATAAACGCTTTAAAAGGGTTAAAATATATTTTTTTAATATATCTATATTAAGAAAACTGCAATTTTGAATTTAAGAAAAGATTGGCAGCCAAGGTCAGTCAGTGACTTTGTTGACATCACCTACTGAAACGCATCTGATCATCACTTAATCTTCATGAAAATTGACTAATAAATAGAAAATTAGGCATCAGAACGAGGTTGAATACGTGTCGGGTATTGGAAATGGCACACTACTGTGTGCTGATGTGTATATAAACTCGGACAGAAATTAAAGGAGTACAATTTGAAGATATTATTCACCTTTTAAACTATCATATTAATTTTTGCATACATTTTGTCTATCTATTGGTCAATTTTCATGAAGATTGAGTGATGATCAGATGCATTTCAGTAGGCGATGTCAACATATATGCGGATTATATTGATGTAAATGCAAGGCTGGATAAAAGATTAATATCTTAATTTATTATATATATATATATATTTAGTTAGTGTTCTATGTTTCAAACAAGAGTTGAGATGAGCTGAAACTAGGCCATTTCATAACTGCACCCAGTGTATTACTATAAAGCCGTGTTCACACGGGCAAAATGTGAAGCGAATTAGACAAATCGAATCAGGTGAGTCGAATTAGCGGCCCGTTCACACGGGCAGTACTTGGGCCGGAAATCGATATCTGCGCATGAGCAAGTCCAGTCTGACCAGCGCCATTTTTCGGTTAGTCGACGTCGCCACGAGAGAGTGGGTTCGACCTAGATATGTATCTACTGAATCGTATTGGTTTGGAACAGTCAAAACTTCTGCTGGGCAGTGAAAACATTAAAATAAATGATGAAAAAAATATATTTGCCCAGCTAGCGGTTTCATAGACTAAATTATATAATATGCGCTTTTGATCGACCGGAAAGTCAACAAACTAAGGTGTCGACTGCGCATGCGTGTGAGGTGCTTAATCCGCCTCATTTGCGTCCACACGGGCAAAATAAATCGATTCACAGGAATCGCCTCACGTAAACTACATCAATAGGTGGTTTACAGGATGCGCATCACAGAAATCGATTCAGCCCTAATTCGACTCAGATGCCCGTTCACACGGGAAATGTGCGTCGAACTAGGCAAGTCGCTTTCTACGAATCGATTTACATTGCCCGTGTGAACACGGCTTTAGAGACTTATGGAGACCAGCTAGATAAGCATGGCTTTTCTGGGATCCTTATTGTCTGTAAGGAATTTGTATGCATTTATTGTATCACCTCAGTTTATTGTAAACATACCTTGCAGAGAGTTAAAATAAAAGAATTGAATTGAATTGAATTAGCATGTGCCATGTGCTTCTCGCGTGTTTTTTTGCTTTGACGCATCCCACATTGCACCGCGCCGCTGGAATGGCGATGTAGTCTATTCACCCAATAGACTACATCACGGTTCCGACTGCGCATGCGCTGAAAACGGCCTTGGGAGCAAAGCAAAGCCATACGGCAATTGAGTTTGCTGATACGCGCATTGAAAAATGTCAGTTTTATTCAAAATTAATAGAAATCCAAAACCCTAACCGTATCAATTTAATATAATCTTTTTGTTAAACATGTTTTCTATATGTGTTCCAAGCGGCTTGTGCCTAGGTCGTGTGGTTTTATCAATATTTTACTTTTTCTGTATGGAGATTACTCACTGCCATTGACAATGCATTGAGTACCCTGGATACAGCTCTAACACTAGTCTGAGTGCCTAGATCTTTTTAAATCTAAATGCACATGGCATAAGATGTGCTGATTATATTGATGTAAATGCAATGCTGGATAAAAAATTAATATCTTAATTTATTATATATATTTTTTAGTTAGTATTCTATGTTTCAAACAAGAGCTGAGATGAGCTGAAACTAGCACATTTCATAGCTGCACACAGTGTATTAGCATGTGCCATGTACTTTTGGGGGGGTTTGTTTTGCTCTGACCCATCCCACAATGCACCGCGCCGCTGGAACTGTGATGTAGTCTATACATGCGCGACCTAATTTGTCATCAGAATGAGGCTGAGTAGGCGTCGGTATTGGAAATGGCCATAAGACACTCCTGTGTGCCGATGTGTATGAACTACTACAGAAATTAAGGGAGTAAAATTTGAAGATATTCACTTTTCAAACTATCATATTCATTTTTGCATACCTCTTTTCTATTTATTGGTCAATTTTCATGAAGATTGAGTGATGATCAGATGCATTTCAGTAGGCAAATGACATGATTGGCAATGTCAACAAATTCACTCACCTTGGCTGCCAATCTTTCCTTAAATTCAAAATTGCATAACTTTCTTAATATACATATAATTAAAAAATATATTTTAACCCTTTTAAAGCTTTTATTAATTTGTAATTACTAAGACTAGTTGTTTAACTGTGTTGCACAGATAGCTACGCTGACAGTGTTGCATTACATGATACCACCATAACTATGCAGACTTGAAGTTGACAGTCACATTGTAGTTAAAGAATGGGAGAAATCACCATATAGCGATATAGCGAATGGTAGACAGGAAGTGTGAACACTTATTTGTCTCCCTTTTCTTTGTTGTACATTAGTTGTCCCAAGCAGGTGAAATTCCAGTCACAGACGACTGGTCTTCCCCACTCCACTGCTGGTCGATAGACAGCCCGAGCCTATACTTTTACCGACCCAAGGGATTTTTAACCTCCCACACCACATAGACATGGTATGAGAGCAACCGGCCTTTGATGACACTGTAAGTTATACACAGCGGTGGAAATTCCAAATTGGCAGAGCAATGCAAGAGTCACCCAATCTTCCTGAAAATTGGCCAATAGATAGAAAACAGGTATGCAAAGATGAATATGTTACTTTCAAAAATGAATACCCTCAAATCTGAGTGATTTCGAGAGGTTTTGGCGTCGTTAAAAAAAAACCCCAAAAAACAAGCTTTTGAATTTATTTCAATCTAGTGGCGCGCGGCCTGTGGTGGCGCCACCTAAGGAGAATAAGGCGCGCTTTATTGTAGGGGAACACATTCAGTGTGACACCTTGTTGTCGTTTGTCCATCTATTGATCCAGGCCGTCTGAGCAACTTTAACTTGGGGTCACACAGAGTTCAATAGCTGATTACCACCAGGTGAGCCCTGCGATTTATGCATGTGCAATGCAGCGTATGATTGTATTTGAATCGCGAGAGAAGTGTGCATGTGTGGCTTGCAGTGTTTGGGTTAGTGTAAGGGGGACTTTGAGTTTGAACAAACGCCGGGATTCCCGGCCGTGTGTGCGGGCCCAAGTCCCGGTGCTACTTCCGTATACACACCTGGCCCTGGGCTCCACTCACCACTCCACTAACACTACAACAGTTTGTACTGGTTTGTACCATAACTAAGTCACACTGCACTGCTTATGATAGCCATTCATAAATTGGCATTTGTTTATTAACTGTATTAGGATAATGAAGGATTTCTCAACGATGTGTGTGGTTTTAAAAAGCGAATTCCCTTTCTGACTACACTACACTGAATCAGTGAATGAAACTAATTTTAATGATGACATCACCTATCTGGGACTGTTTGCTGTGTCACTGTGTGTGGATATGGGCGTGGTTATACTCAGTTGCTTTTGTGTGGGTTATGCTGTATACATACATAGCCTTTGCATAGTTGGCAGTCAACAACAATTGACTAATTTAGTTTCACCATGCAGTTTCAGTTTGTTAAGTGTTCTGTGGCATAGTCATAGTGAGCTTTAGCCTTAGCTGTAAATATTTTCGGCGGCAATATTGGATGATATACAGAAGGCTTGCAACTGCCTAAACTGTGGTTATTTACTGATTTGTTGGTGTATTTGTCACTGTTTTGACCAGTTTGGCCTAGGAAGTTTCTTTTTTCTTCTTGAAGATTTATACTGCCTATCATGGATAAGTCAGAATAGACTTGTTTTCACCATTAGACAGTTTGTCGATAGAAAGCCCGAGCCTACACTTTTACCGACTCAAGGGATTTTTAACCTCCCACACCACATAGACATGGTATGAGTGCAACTGGCCTTTGATGACGCTGTAAGTTATACACAGCGGTGGAAATTCAAATTGGCAGAGGTGGGGGCATGGGGAATCGAACCACTGACCTTCAGATTAGGAGTCCGACCTAGAAAAATGTCAGACACTCTAACCACTATGCCACAGAGAACGCCACAATTGTTGCTAAAGTGCTGTAAGTAAACACACTGGATGTAAACTGCCCAGAACCTCCCATAACACAAGAAAACTCTGTTTTACTGCATCTGCATGCATTCACAACATGGCTAGGGAGGGTGCTCGTAATCCAAGATGGCAGCCCGCTGATTGCTAAGTAATGACGTCACGTGCACTCCCTCTATTGGGGGGATACACACATATATAAGTCCGCATTCGAAATAAGAGCTTGTCCACTTGTGCGGGACAAGTAAAAATATGCACGGATAAGCAGAATATGGCTTGAGCTTGTCCGTTGGACAAATGAAAATTTAGGGCTAAAAAACATGTATTTCACGATTTTGTTTACTTTCCGTTATTTATATTATATATATGTATTATTATAATATTATTTATATCATATATATACTATAATATATATTACCTTTAAGGTAAGTACTGTGGACAATTCAGACAGACAAGTGAAACTCACACCCAGACTTGACCAGTGGACAAGTGAAAAGATTTGCTTATTTCTATCACTGCAAGTACATTTGCTACGTCTTTTTAAAAAGGTTTCACGATGAATTTGGAAGACCAAGAGATGATGGAGGTTTCCGAACGCCTCCAACCGCCACAGCACGGGTCTCATCGCCGGGAAAATGGCCAACAATCCAAGAGGACAAGCTGCTGGTATGACTTCACGAGGTGAGTAGGATATCAGGGAGAAGATGAGAGTATTTAGCGCTTTCAAAAAGTTGCGATATAGTTTGAATATGTAGGGATGCTCATCGGTGTCATTGCTGGGGGTACAGGGATCCACAATGGCCTCGCAGTAGCACCTTGCGGTCTCCTCACACATTTTGATTTCCAAGACTTTTACGATTGCCGTGCGCACCCCGTAACCTTTGTGAACATTTCTTCTGCAGCCCGCAAAACCGTTTTGAAATATTATTGTTTAATCACAGCTATAGTATATATGACAGACTTCAAACCCCCAACCCCCTAAACATCGGCGACCACCATGCCAGGAGAGTGAGAAATTTGGTCGGGGATCGTTCGCCAATCAACCCCCTAAAAATCAGCGACCGGTTGGCAATTGGTCGCCGACTGGGTTTTTGCTTCAATGTCGCAAGGCGTTTTTGGTCGTACGGTGGTCGCAAGCGAACGCTGGCCGTAGTGTGACTGGGGCATCAAATATTATTAAGAATGAACCAAAACCCACCCGGCATAGTGGCTTCCTTTGTAACCCTGACTCTGCCTGCCTGCTCCAGGTCACTCTCGAGGTTCTGTGGGTTGGAGGAGGAGGACAGGGAGACGGCCGATAAGTGGCAGTTGCGCCTTCACACCCTCCAGCAGGACAGGGTCATCGGACAGGGCAGAGTCACGGAGGACGAGACGGACGGGCGCGCATGCGTGAGGTGCACTTCGCGCATGCCCATCTCACTCACCACCTCGAGCAAGCGCTCGCAGAGAGTCTCCATCACCGAGGCCAGGCAGAAGGGCATCTTCTCAACGACAGTCGACGGCGTCAAGGATTTAATAGTGAGTAAGGGGTTAATATTCAATACGCTGAGGGCTGAGTGGGTTATATGGGTCGTTCTCTGGTTTCCACGTTACGATGGTGATTTAAACAAAATTGAATAATAAAAAATTGGTAGCAAGTCAAATAGTTATTGTTGCCTCTGTGTGTTAAGTATGTTGGTGATACCAAAGACAATGTACGCCAAGACGCACCACTCAGTGCTTTCTCATGAAATACAGCAAACAAGGTAATTGGACAGGTTCCCTAACCCATCCTGACTGCTGTGCCATCAAAGACAATGTATGACAATTATAGTCCATTATCTCCTAATATTAATAATGAAAACAATATTATAGTACAGTAAAGTTCAAAGATACTTTAAGCACTTTAATCTGGGCCATACATCAATAAAATCTGTGATTATGTCTAAGTAAGAAAACTACTAAAGGCCCTGTCACATTACGGTGTATGGCGGGAGCGTATTGAAAACCTACGTAAGTCCTGCTGACATTTTTTGACGGTTTTGATTGGCATATGGAACGTATGCGTAGCGTATGCTTAGCGTAGCATATGCGCAGCGTATGAGTCAAGATCGATGTCGAGACCTATGGCATACGCTTGGAATACGCTGTGCATATGCTAGGAGTACGCTCCCATACGTAACTCGTAGGTTATGCGTACGCTACATATGCTAGAGATACGCCGGTGACGAAAGTTGAACGTATGCGTAACCTATGCCAGCGCACCCCTAGCGTACGAGGAGCGTACACTGGCGTACGAGGAGCGTACACCGGCGTATGAGTAGCGTATGAACCATACGCTCCCATAGGTCAAGATTTTTTTAGCATGCACAACAAAAATTGGACGGACGGACGAAAGCGTATGTCGGCGTACGCCGGCATAGGCCGGCACATGATGGCCTATGCATAGCGTATGCGTAGCGTATGCCAAAGTATATGACGTAATGCGCCTATGCCACCGTACGCTCCCGCAAAAAAACCTAATGTGACAGCTCCTTTATACACCTGATCAAAGACAATGCACCTTGTTTGGCATGGGATGTTGCCACTGCAGGATTATTTCAGAAATTCCTATATGAAACCGCTGAGTGGTGTGTCTTGTCATACATTGTCTTTGGTGGTACTAAATGTATTTAATCACTGGACGCGGTGGCCGAATCGGTAGAGCTCAGGTCTCCCGTGCAGAAAACTTCAGGAGTTCAGTGCCAGGTCGAGTCAAACCAATGACTTATAAAATTGATACTTTTCTCTTTCTAGCCTGGTTCTTAGCATTAATAGGATATGGCAAGGACTGGTTAGCTCAGTGTCAGGATAATGTGACTGAGTGGGATATTGGGTAATGGTGCGGGGTGGCCTGATTTCCCAGTGGGGCAGCACTATAAAGTCACCATGAGTGTGCACTGTCATAAGTCGGTATCCATCCTGACATGACCTTAGATGTTCCCAGGGCGTAAAACTCCAATAACCAACGAACCTAGTTAGTTACTCTATTATCACTCACCTTCGATTTCCGCTGTTTTTGTTGTTACTGTCTGAGTTTCGTCTTTGACATTGACCTTGACATTGATGTCGCACTCTGCGGTGTGTGTATTAAACAGGATTACCAACATGGGAAGCGGAAACCCAAGCCGCACAGTCGCAGCTTCACTCCCGCGTCTATCAGGGAGTTTGGGCGTTCCCGCCCCTACACGGACTACAGTGATGCCATGGTGGGTACAACACTTCTTTATAATTTAACTGGATGGCCGAATGAGTTGAGCGCCGCCTCCCCTTCTGGTGTGTCATGGGATTCGAACCACCGTGTTCGAACCCTGGCCTAGTTAAACCAATGACTTATCAAATTTGTATTGGTCACTACCTAGCCTGGCGCTTGGCTAGGACAAGTGCAGAGGAATGAGAATGAGGAAGACCAATTGTGGCGCGATTCAAATTCCCCACATCCTCTTAATCAACTAATGTATATTCCAACAACAGCAAAAACTGCATAGTATGATCAAAGATTCAAATTTTCAAAACCGAAACATTTATCTGGATTTGATCTGACTTAGATGTTGACGTGAGTCAATCTAATAGAATCTGTTACTGCTTTTTTTAATTAACCCATTTCCAACCCCTCCACCCCGAAGAAGAAAGGTCCCGAAATGTTGTCTGTTTTGGTAGATCATGGGATTCGAACCCATGGGTTCAAACCCTGGTTGAGTAAAACCAATGACTTAAAAATGTATGCTTGTCGGTTCCTAACCTGGCGCTTGGCATTATTAGGATAGGCCAAGGACTGGTTATCTCAGTGCCAGGATAATGTGACTGAGTGGGATATCAGGTCATGGTGCTGGCGGCCTGATCTCCCAGTGGGGCAGCACTATAAAATCCCCATGAGTGCACACTGTCACAAGTCGGTACCCATTCTGATATGACCGTAGATGTTGCCAGGATGTAAAACTCCAACAACCAACCAAATATCGTCTGCTCATCACACAGCAGGATGTCGGCTACGAACGCTTCAACCAGACGCTCAATGACACATTCTTCTCCGAGCCGGTCGGCACTGGCCAAATCTCCCTCATAGGGGCAGCACAGCAGCAGGATGTAGACGAGGTGGACTCCGGCCCCCTATCCTCAAATTGGTGAGTGTGTCTCAACTATCGCATTCAGGGTGTTTTTCAGTATTATTATCACTATGCAGTAAAACCTCTAAACCGACCCACAATTGGACCGACTTTAAATGGTCCATTTAGGGAGGTGGGCGGTTTAAGGAGGTTTTTATGGTTACAATACTATTCTATGGGCGATTGCTTGGGACTCAAATAAAGGGATCTATATACTTGGGACTCAAATAAAGGGATCGATATAGGGGAGTGGGCGATCTGTGGAGGTGGTAGGTTAGAGAGGTTTTAATGTAATTATTATTATTGTTAGACTAGACGGGATGGCCGAATGAGTTGAGTGTCCGTCTCCTTTCTTGGTAGATCGTGTGATTCGAACCCACACGTTCGAACCCTGCTCGAGTCAAAACAGTGACTTAAAAAATTGATAGTTGTCACTTCGTAGCCAGGCACATGGCATTATTAGGATAGGGCAAGGACTGGTTAGCTCGGTATCAGGATAATGTGGGATATCAAGTCATGGTGCTGGCAGCCTGGTCTCCCAGTGGGGCAACAGCATGAAGTTGCCATAAGTGTGCACTGTCACAAGTCTGTACCTGTCCTGATATGACCTTAGATGTTGGCAGGACTTAAAACTCCAACAACCAACCATATTATTTTTAGTATTATTACCGCCAACCAAATGGGATGACCCAATAAGTTGAGTGCCCACTTCCCAGGTGACAAGTTGTGCGATTCAAACTGTCAGGTTATGGTTTGAACCTCGGCCGAGGTTATGACTTAATGACATAAAAATTTATACTTGTCGCTACCTAGCCTGACACTCTGCATTACTTTGATAGGGCAAACCAGACGGAATGGCCGAATGAGTTAGAGCGTCCTGTTGGTATATCGTGGGTTCGAACCCATGTCGAGCAAACCAATGACTTAAAGATTTATACTTTTCGCTTCCTAGCCAGGCGCTCAGCATTATTAGGAAAGGGCAAGGAGCAGTGGAATGAGGAAGACCAATCGTCCACGATTGAAATTTTCCCTGCTTAAACAACTAATGTACAACAAAAAAAAGGGGGGGGGGGGAAAAAAAGTGAAATGAGGAAGACCAATTGGTCGCTGTTGAAATTTCCCTTGCTTAATCAATGAATGTACCAAGCAAAAAGTTTTTTATTATTTGATTACCAAAGTTGATTTCGCTTGCTCTGTTCTTGTTTTGATATTGTGATTTTCTTTTCCTTCTCTGTGGTTAAAGCTAATGATATGCTACTGCTATGTATGTAAATGAAACGTTATCGGTCCATCGCCACTCATCCTTGCCCAGCACTTTGCTCTGACTAAATAGGAGACATTCTGACACAGGGACGACATCGGAGACTGGGTTCTGCGAACACACCAGCACCACGGCCAGGCAATCCGCATCAAGCCGGAGTCGCTCGGCTTCGAAGCCGGCTTCGGGGACGATGTGGACCAGCAGTACCTCCAACGACAGCAAAGGTTTCGTATCAACTGCGCTCTTCTCAAAGAAATCAGCAGTCACTCAAAGCTGCATAGTCCGATGAAGCATCAAAATTTCAAAACCAAAGCAATTATCTAGGTTTTATTTTAGATATGTAACTTAGACACATATGCACTTATTAAGCAGTTGTTTATCTAGATTTGATTCTACATATCTAACTTAAATACTGATGCACTTATTAAGCTTTTGTTGCCACATAGAAGGGAACACTGAGGCAATTTAATTGAACCTATTTCTGCTGAAGCCTATGGTGTCAGAGTTCTGATGTGCTTGCCAAAACTAATTTTATATGTTTGCACTTCAAATATCTCAAAGGTTAGCCATTTAAAACAAAAGTTACCCTAAGCTAAAGTAAGGTGCATTATAATAATCAATTTAATATATTTATCTCAGAAAAATGATGGTAGCTCAAAACCATCGGACTATGCATCTTTTAAGTCGATTTAATTTAAATATATTCCACTACTGCAAGTACTGGGGGTAGCATTAAACAAACAAATAAATACATATTTTATTTATTTGTTATTGTCACACACATTTTCTCTTGGTATTTACAGACCCGTGCATGAGGTGACGGATCCCTTCAAGAATTTGGGGTTTAACGCGGACCGGAGGAAGGCGGCTCAGAGTCAGTTCAGTCTGCTACTCGAGCAGGGCATCTTGTCGCGACTGTTTGACTTCAAGCTCAGCCCCAAGGCGAAAATACACAAACATAAACACAGGTGGGTCAGAGAATGTGGCGTCCCTCCATTATTTATTCCTCCCCCACTGACTTAACGTCATCCCATAATGCGGTGTCCCTCTATTTAATTTTAACCCACCGCTGATGTGTGTGACGTCATCCCTTTTGTAGTAAAGAAAGAGCCGCTGTAGCATCAATCGAAGCGCTGCCGAGACCCAGCGGTCTGGCAGCCACTGTCGCTTGAGCTTTGGGGTTTTATGTGGACCAGCGTAAGGCTTCCCATAGTCAGTTCAGTCTGCGTCTCGAGCAGGGCATCTTGTCGCGGCTGTTTGACTTCAAACTCAGACTCAATGTGAAAATACACAAACATAAACACAAGTGGGTCAGGAAACGCGGCGTCCCTCCGTTTACTCCGACATCACTGACGTGTGTGACATCATCCCATTTGTAGGAGAGAAAAACCGCTGCAGCATCATAAGAAGCGTTGGTGAGAGCTAAGAGTCCGCAATCAGTCGCTTGGGCCCGGGGTTCACACGCATCGCTGGAAGTCTTGAATTTAGATTTTGGGTTTGATTTACTGCCGAATATTCTTGAATTTAGCTTCATGTTCTTGAGTTTCCTTAAATACCCTCCTCCCCTTGCACTCCTTAGTCCCGATCCCCTCCTGCCCGCCCCTCAAGTTTGTTCAGTGTGAAATTCTGGTAGCAAAATGTTCAGTGTCTCCTTGAAAATGTCCTTGAACTTTCTTGAATCTGGTGGCTAACATTTTGTATGAATAGTAAGGAGTGATTATGCCAAAGGTAGCCTGGTCTAACAGCGAGGCAGCACTATAAAGTCACCATGAGTGCACACTTTCACAAGTCGGTACCCATCCTGATATAGCCGTAGATGTTTCTAGGACATAGACTAAGAGTGTTGGAGTTTTGCTGAACTGAAGGACAAATTGTATTAGCAACTAACAAATGTGTGCGTGTGTGTGTCCGAGAGTTAAGCTAGTGACGTCTATCGGCAGAATCTGGAACCACTCTATCCGGCTACTTTCCAACTTAACTTACTGCCAGGATGTATTGATGCGGTGTTGGGTGGGGGGGGGGGGGCTAATTGTCCATGGTGTAGATAACGCAAGGGGTGATTGTCCAGGAGGGTAATATACTAGTCCGTCTTGGGGCCCCCACTACCACACGGTGGTGGTCTCGAGACCGCTAGCTGAATCAATCCCGATGGTGGACTGTTCAACCCATGGCTAACGGCTACCACCCACCGGACATTATGTGCGACCTAGCTGGGAAATGGCATGTCACTTCTATTCTGACCATGGCGGGATAAACTGGCATACGACCCAGGTTTTTGAAGCAACTTCTGCATTACATATTTATTCGCTAAGACCAGACGGGATGGCCAAATGAGTTGAGCGTCCGTCTCCTGTTCTGGGAGATCAGGGAATCCGAACCCATGTGTGTGTGGGTTCGAACCCTGGTCGAGTCAAACTAATGACTTAAAGATTGATACTTTTCGCTTCCTAGCCAGGCGCTGGGCATTATTAGGATATGGCAAGGACTGGTTGGCTCAGTGTAAGGATAATGTGACTGAGTGGGTATCAGGTCATGGTGCTGGCAGCCTGGTCTCCCAGTGGGGCAGCACTATAAAGTTACCATGAGTGTGCACTGTCACAGGTCGGTACCCATCCTGATATGACCTTAGATGTTGCTGGGATGTAAAACAACAGACAAACATTTATTCGGCAAGCAGACTAGAACGCGGTCCATCACAGATAGCTAGGATCAAATCTTGGCATGTATCTTAGTTTAGAAGATTTGATGCCTTCATCGGACTGGAGCGGGACGTAGCTTAAGCGGTAGAGTGTCCACCTCTAAAGGTGTGAGTCATCCCATCGATCCTGCTCAGTGGAACCATTTGTAGTTTGGGCTATTTTCCGTTCCAACAAGTGGTCCACAACTGGTTCATCAAAGGCTGTGGTATGTTAAATATATTCCACTGCTGCAAGTACTGGATGGGGGCATTAAACAAACAAATAAATACATTTTATTTATTTTGTTCTTGTCACACACATTTTCTCTTGGTATTTCCAGACATTGTCTGTGGGAAAGTGCATATAAAATACCCCTTGCTGCTTATCGGAAAGAGTAGCCTATGTGGCGGCAGCGGGTTTCCTCCAAAGAAATATGTCAGAATGAGCATATGTTTGACATACAATAGCCGATGATAAAAATCAATGCGCTCTAGAGGCGTCATTAAATAAACCAAACTTTTTTCATCGGACTATCCAGCTGTGAACCTATGTGTGTGTTTTTGGTTATTATTATAATATGTTTTTACTGTTTTAGACCGCTCTTCTCGATATGGATGACCTTTGTGCAGATTCTCATCTTCATCGTCTCGCTGTCTGTGTATGGACTCGCCCCGATTGGATTTGACGAGATTATTCTCAGCCAGGAGATAATCCAGCCCAACCTCGCCCTTAAACTCGAGTCCTACAGAGAAAAGGCCAACTTGTGGATTGGACCGCGACAGGTATTTGACTCCACAATCTTTTCGTTAGTTTTATATTTTCAGGGGTGAAAGATCTCCGCGATTTCGCGGATTACCGCGATTTTTTTGTATTCACCGATTAACATTCGAATCAGAATATATATGACAACACCTGGTTATTTTGTATCTTGTTCTTATATGATCTTAGTTGTTGCGAGAACATAAAACCCAAACAAGAACGAGTTTGGCACGGGCGATAATATAACCATAACAAGAACAGTTGAAACCTGACTTCCAGAATGTTTCCGTGATTCCCTGACGGTGCTCATCCTATGGGAGAAGATCCGCGCTTTCACACAAATTCGCCATCGATGTAATAATGTCGGCTTGATTTCTGTGATTTCTGCCGGAGAACACTTTGCATCCTTGTATATAGGTTAAATTAAATGATTAAGCAGGAGAAATTTCAATCGCGGACAATCGGTTCTTCCTCATTGCCCTATCCTAGTAATGCTGAGCGCCATGCTAGGTAGCGACAAGTGTAAATGTGTTAGGTCATTGTTTTGTACTCTTATAGTTAATCGGCTTCCAGATAATTATACTAGCATAATTGCTTCTGCAGCACATAATATAGTACCACACATGAATAACACTAGACCAGACTGGGCTGAGCATTTTAATCTATGGCAATATTATATGGCCTTTACCTTTTTTTGCCTACCGTACGCATTTCATATTAATTTTGATGGTTTTTACTATTTTGGTCACTTTGACCCGAGTGGCATTCATTTAGAGGCATGTAACCACGACTGTTGTTAACTCCACCATTAGATAGCGCCACCGATATGGTTTACCACATAATGGTACAGATGGATTCCACCAGATGGCAGCATTATATTGAAACGGGACCGTTCACAAGTCCGGAATATATCAGGAAAAGTAGAAGATATACACACAGTCTTTGAATATAATCAGAGACTGTGAGTATATACATAATGACAGTTCTACACAATATTCGTCCAGGGATTAATGCGGAACCTAGCAGCGCGGGTTAAAGCTGGTATATACATATAATATTGACTCGTGCTTGATCCGCAGGCGGATCTGATCATGCTGGGTGCCAAGTTCTCTCCGTGCATGCGGCGTGATGTGAACGTCTTCAAGGCCATTGACAACGACCGAGAGGCAGAGAACCAGACAGCGTGTTGCATCTACAACGACGGGGCGGGCTGCGTGCAGACGGACGATGCCCACTGCTCTGTGAGTCACACTTCTGGTTGCTTCAGGCACTGGCGCATGAACCGGGTCCGTTGCCACAGCGCACCACCAAACAAACCAGACAGCGAGTGGAACAGGATTATAACGGAGCGAGATTACCTAGGATGGAGTGTGGTCGATATTGTGTCAGGGTGGTGTTGTATGCCATCCTCCTGGTAACACGCAACAGCAGGGGTGGGGGGAAATCAGTATATTGGAGGTTTATGTCATAGATAGATAGATAGATAGATAGATAGATAGATAGATAGATAGATAGATAGATAGATAGATAGATAGATAGATAGATAGATAGATATTTGAGTGGGGAGACGGGGTAAGCTACCCATATGTAGGTGGCAAGAGCTGTGTGGGTTGAGCTCCTAAGCAGGTGGGAGTGGGGGGTTACCTAGGCTATTCCATATAATGTTATATATATGGATGCATATATATCCATATATATATACTTATATATGTATATATATATATACCTCTATATAAGGTCAGTCTGCTGTTCTAGCTGCCTTCTAACAGGGTAGCACACACCTGTGGTTATACTTATATAGGCCGACAGTTGCGCCGCCACCTCCCCTAGCGGCAAACCTGGACACTATCCTGACACCATAAGAGTACCTGTTCCGCTCCACCCAACACCCGTATATGCGATATACAAATTTTATTTTTATGTATAATAGTGATAATCTATGTATATATAAATCAATGTATATCTTTATATATTGATTTATATATATTATATATATATAATGTTATTGCTAGAATAAGTAACATTCACCAGGGAGATAGAGAGAGAGATAGAAATAGAAAAACAAATTATTTAAACCAGATGTATCCGTGACCATGTTAGCAGCAGTGGAAGGAAGTCAACCAATTTTACACGATTAACATTTTTTCCAAACCTAATGATTGATTACAGTAGTACAACATTTTAACTCCACCTCTCACCTCCCACAGGACACGTTGGCAACGTGGAAGAAGTGGACTCCCAATTCGACAGGCGGTCAGGATAGACGCGTGAGTGGGTCAGTGTGCGGACAGGACCCCAAGTTCTGTAAGAGCCCGCCTTCTGTGGCCCCCTTCTTGTGGCCTGACGACATCACCAAGTGGCCGGTGAGTTGGGTGGCGCTAAATGCGGATGATGATCATTGATGTAGTTTCGCTTTGAAAGACCGGATGTGGTGGCTCAATCGGTAAGTGCGCAGGATTCCCTGTATGGAAGGTTGGGTTTTCGCAAGCCCGGCCGAGTCAATGCAATGACTTACAAAATTGATACTTGTCACTACCTAGTCTGGTGCTCGGCATTAATAGGAATGGGGAAGGACTGGTTCGCTCAGTATCGGGATAATGTGACAGAGTGGGAAATTGGGTCATGGAGCCAGTGGCCTGGTCTCACAGTGGGACAGCACTATAAAGGTGCCATGAGTGTGCACTGTTATAACTCTGTACCTGTCCTGATATAACCTTAGATTTTATATCCTGGCAACATCTAATATCATATGAGGACTGGTGCCGACTTGTAACAGTGCACACTCATGGTGACTTTATAGTGTTGCCCCATTGGGAGACCAGACCGCCACCACCATGATTTGATATGCCACTCAGTCACACTGACCTAAGCAGTCCTTGCCCTATCCTATTAATGTCAAGCGCCAGGCTAAGTCATGACATGTATCAATTTTATACGTCATCAGTTTGACTCAGCCGGGCTCCGAACTACCGACCTTCCACAAGGGAAACCTGCGCTCTACCGATTTCGGCCACCGCATTTGGTTATATGACCGTAGATATTCAGAGACGATATTTTCCCATTTTTAAGCTGATATCCGTTTTTTTCACAGCCTGGGGGCATTTTTTATATAAGAGTAAGCGGAAATTTGCCGTCGGGATAATAATCTCGGCTTGATTTCCGCTTTTTTGTTGTTGCCTGAAACCACTATCATCCCTGATATCGCCAAGACGTAAAACTCCAACAATATGAGCCTTTCGTGACTTGACTTTATGCGCTGGTTGCAGGTGTGCACAGAGAAGCTGAACAGTAAGTCGAAGCTGGAGGAGGACCGGCATGCAGTGTGTGACGTGGTGGGGCGGCCCTGCTGCATGGGTATCCAGGGAGAGTGCATCATCACGACCCGCGAACACTGCACATTCTACCACGGCCACTTCCACGAGGAAGCCTCCCTCTGCGCACAGGTAACTGACTATAACACTATATTATATGTATAAATGTATATGAATGTGAAAGGTGTGTGATGATGATGCTGATGATGTGTATTTGTTCATAGCAATTTCATATTGATGTGTATTCATACTTACCTATCTCATGTATAATTTAATTGTATGTGTTTACATGTGAAACACCAACCAGCAGCTGGGCTGATCAAACCCACCACAAGGTGGCACTGAAAATTTACATTACCATGGGAGAGATAGGGAGTGAGCCGTCTTAGTATTATAGGGTCTTTGACGGTAGCCATTTAACAAATATATTTGCTTTCAATTAAAGTTGCATAGTCCGATGGTTTTGAATTTCTGTATTATTTCTGAGATAAATATATTAGATCGATCACTAGAATCTACTTTACATTAGTTCAAAGTTACTTTTATTTTAAATGGTAAACTTTTTAGATATTTTGAGTGCAAACATGGAAAATTAGTTTTGGCAAGCTTGCCCAAACTCTTACACCACAGACTTCTGCAGTAACAGGTTCTGTTAAATTGACTCAGTAGTGCCTTCTACGCAGAAACAAATGCTTAATAAGTGCATCAGTATCTAAGTTAGATATGTTAAATCAAATCTAGATAATTGGTTTGGTTTTGAAAATTTGATATTTCATCGGACTATGCAGCTTAAAAGTGAGGTAGATTATAACGATCAACCTAATATATTTATCCTAAAAATGTGGCAGAAACTCAAAGCCATCAGCTGATACTTCATTTATGAAATGTATAATACTTTTGAGTATGAAACAGGATTTGAATGCGGTTACTATTACAACTGATAGTAGTTTCATTTATGTATCAAGGAATTGTACTGTACGCCCGGAAGACCAGTGCTCTGGCGCTGAAAAGAGATATTATTCGATGAATAAAATACACTTTAGTTATAAAAAAAAAAAATTAAATTAAAAAAAAGATTTTTTTTTATTGGAGCAACGTTATTTACAGATAACATTACCATAGATTTCCGCTTTTTGTTTTGCCGGAGATTACTTTCATCCTTGGATGCTACTTCTCTCTAGGTGAACTGTATGAAGGACATTTGTGGGATGCTGCCGTTCGCCAACCCAAACTACCCAGACCAGTTCTACCGCCTGTGGACTTGTCTTTTCCTACATGCAGGGTAAGTACACTGAGGTGTCTCCTCAGCTCTTGACACTTCAAAAGTCTCCAAAGTTAGCCATTTCTAACAAAAGCTACTCCAAACTACAGCAGCCGGAGCCGGAAGTAGCTCAGGCGGCAGCGCGTCCACCTGTGAAGGTATGGGACATCCTATTGATCCTGCTCAGTGGACCCATTTGCAGTTTGGGCTATTTTCCGTTCCAACCAGTGATCCACAACTGGTTCATCAAAGGCTGTCCTGTCTGTGGGAAAGTGCATATAAAAGACCCCTTGCTGCTTATCGGAAAGAGTAGCCTCTGTGACGGCAGCGGGTTTCCTGCCAAGAAATTTCAGAAGGACCATAATGTTTGACGTCCAATAGTCGATGATACGAAAATTAATATAACAATCAACCTACTATATTTATCCTCTTGAAAAAAAAAGAATTTTAATGGCAGAAACTCCCATGTTCTGACTGCATAGCCATAGCTGGAAAACTTTGTTGGGGTGGCAGATAAATTCTTGGAACGGATGAGTGCTGAAGGCATAAGATACTAGGGCGGTCTGTGGGTATGCCCGCCAGGGATTCTTTTAATCTAGAGATACTGAAATACTCATCTTCAGGGAGGTTACATACTTAGAATTTATTTGACGGGGGAGGGGCAACTACCCCCCACCCCCTGCTAGCTGCAGCTGTGAGATTACAAAGTGCATGATTCGTACAAATCCCCCAAAATCCTTGAATTTCTCAATTACATTCCAAGAGTACCCGTAAGCCCTTGAATATCGTCTGTTTTCACATAAATCCCTTGAAAATGTTAATTTCCAGCGAGCCTCGCCTTTTATGCCGATAGTGTAAAATGTGTTGCAGAAAATGATTAATTCTTTAATTATACGGTAAACTTAAACATATGCTACTGAGAAAATATTAAAATACTTTCACCGTGTAGTCAATTTTGAACACGCGAAAAAAAACCTTGAAAAACTTGTGTATGATAGTCCCCGAAACCCTTGAATTTATTTTTCAAATGTTTGTATGAACCCTGAAAGCGTTATCGTCATGCGACCGTGCGCTTTGCTGTTTGTGCTTGCAGGCTGATTCACCTGCTGATCACCGTGCTGTTTAACCTGTTCGTCATGATGTCCATCGAACAGACAATTGGCTGGATCAGGACCGTCATCATCTACATGGGCAGTGGTGTCTGCGGCTCACTGGCCTCCGCTATCTTTGTGCCTTACCACGTCGAAGTAGGATTATTATTTTTGTTGTTATTGACACAGACAGTATAGTGGCGTCTGCGGCTCGCTGGCCTTCGCCATCTTTGTTCCCTACCACATTGAAGTAGGATTATTATTGTTGTTGTTATCATACACAGACAGTATAGTGGCGTCTGCGGCTCGCTGGCCTCCACTATCTTTGTGCCATACCGCGTTGAAGTAGGATTATTATTTTTGTTATTATTGATACAGACATTTAGTATTCAAATTCTTTGATTGGCCGAACCCTAATAACTCATCCATTTTTTATTTTATTACACCATGAGCAGAATTATATATATTAAGAATAATGAATTGTGTGTGTGTGTGTATATATAAACAAACACCAACACTATTATTCCAACCACTTCACACAAACAACATGACCCCTATTATCCCCACTATTTCACACACAAAACACGACCCCTATTATCCCCATCACCTCACAGCAACAGCAATCCTATTATTCCCATCAGGTCACACAAACAATACCAACCATATCCCCATCACCTCACACAAACAACCCCAACCCTATTATTCCCACCACTTCACACAAATAACACCAACCCTATTATTCCCACCACTTCACACAAACAACACCAACCCTATTATTCCACATCCCACCAACCTTCCATCACACAAATAACACCAACCCTATTATTCCCACCACTTCACACAAATAACACCAACCCTATTATTCCCACCACTTCACACAAATAACACCAACCCTATTATTCCCACCACTTCACACAAATAACACCAACCCTATTATTCCCACCACATCACACAAACAATACCAACCCTATTATTCCCATCACGTCACACAAACAATACCAACCCTATTATTCCCATCGTGTCACCCAAACAACACTGACCCTATTATCCCCATCACATCACACAAACAACACCAACCCTATTATTCGGCTGGCCGACACTGACGCCCCTCTCCTCTCTATCCCATCAAGGCGGGCGCTTCGGGGTCCCAGTTCGGGCTGCTGGCCACCCAGCTAGTGCTCGTCATCCTCTTCACGGTCCGGCCGTGGCGGGCTGCGTGGAAAATCCTCGTCTTCATCCTCGTCCTTCTAATTATCGGCCTCCTTCCGATGGTCGACAACTACGCGCACCTCATCGGCTTCGCCTTTGGGTTCCTCATCTCCTTTGCACTTCTACCGATGGCGCGCTTCGGGTGTGGCCAAATGGCCCCCTGGAGGGCACGTCTTGCTGCGATTATCACATGTTCGGGGCTTGCGCTTCTGCAGGCGGTCGCACTTATCATCTTCTTCTACGTTGCGCCCATCTACAACTGCCCCGGATGCAAGTACTTCAACTGCATCCCCTTCACGCCTACCTTCTGCGACACCATGGAAGTGAAGATTCGCGAAGTCAGCATGTTGTAGACTGGTAGCTCTCGAATATATTTTTTTGGGGGGAAAGGCGGTGATTTAGTATGGTAGATTGACTTTGTCGGAGATTCGTGACCTAACTGAATGAAGGGAAATTATCAATTATAATTTATGTGTGATGTATATGCATTATACAAGTATAATTAATTGGAAGCTTTCACTCCTTTATTATCTTAACTCACCCATTGTACTGCTCTTAATATTAATTGTTCATCGACTATGCAACCGGCTTGATTGTGGCGCCCTCTGTCTGAAAACGCAGTAACTTGTCTGGCCACACTCAGTCACTCTGCTCGCGATTTTCTGTAATGGTTGTAATTGTTATAATTATTGCGGTCTCCACTGACCTGCCAGGCAATGAGTTATGTAGACGGGTAGATCTAGGATGTTGATTGCATCTGGTAGCCGCGATGGTCTAATGGTTAGAACACTGACCCCAGAAGTGTGGGTTCGAGTCACATTGTACCATTATAGTCCCAGTCCTCCCACACCCACACCCACACTCCCTACTGGTGCCGTGACCAGGATCATGTGCCTGCTAAGCACACTGTACTGTTGAACTTGCCCTGTGTATGTATATGAGCCTGTCTCAAAAGGTGATAACTCTTCTTTTTTTTGTCCATTGTAACGATTGACACAAAACAGCACAAAAACGGTTACACTGAAAACACAAGGACATTTGCTTCAAATCAATATGTATTCTATTGGGATTATGAAACACTATGTAAAAAACAAATCAGTTTATCCTGAGCAAATGCATAAACAGATAGTATGTTGATCGCTACAATGGACAAAGTTTTGTCCCATATTGCTTAGCACCTCATATGTAAGTACACTGCCTGTATGTGTGTAATTATAAGCATTGAGCGACTTATGGGCGTAAACCATTTAAAAGAATTACACGTTGGGGAGTGTGTTGGGGGGGGGAGGTGTAGTAGTCTGCAGTGACCTCACCGTCACAGGCAAGGAGCCACATAGACCGGTAGGCGTGCGTATGGTGATTGCATCATGGAGCCTAGATATGCTAATGGTTAGGATGCGCGTTTTTGTATGACAGAAGTGTGTGTTCGAGTCTCGTTCTAGGCACTATGTTTCCTTTGTTCTTTCTTTGCGACACCCCATGACATAATTATATTATGAAATATAACGAATTATAGAAGTATTATTAATTATTTTTTAACTCTTCCCCTCTCCCAAACGCCAAAGAAACTAAACTCCACAAAACAGCCCAACCACCATTTTGTTTTTGACTCAGGGGGTGGGTTTGTGGCGTGTCACTTGAGCCTTGAGCAGCTTACGGCCCGTTTATACTTTTGATGGCGTGTGACGCCATCAACTTGACACTGGTTAGCGCTGGCGCAAAACGGTGGGGAGTGCGCAAAGTGTGGAAGCGCTGACCGTAAAAGTTCAACGAACTCTGGTCAAAGCTTGCACCGTCTAACGCTGTCAAGCGTCGACGTAAAGTATGAATGGGAGCGTTGGCTTGCGCCATCTAGCACCGTCACCTGCTGTCAAAAGTATAAACGGGTCTTTAGATAGCCATTCATCCAGGGCCTACCTTCCATATACGCATGTACGCAGCTGCGTAGCACCTGAGATTACTTCTTTCTTTTTTTTAAGAGTTAAAGTATGTGATGTGTGATAGCATTTGTTTTCCAATTCTTTTATTTCATTGTTGTCCCATTTCATTTTCCAGTCCTTTTCCCTTTTTAAATAGGTGCTCTAAAAATTCGTAGCCCGCTTAATTTCATTAGAATTATGGAATTTTAGCTTAATTCACTTGCTGGTAATCTAATATACCAGAGCTATTATAAAATTCTGCTTATAAGTCGCTAGTAGATTCTTGCTATTCGGTTTGCGCCTGTGTGGCCCAGTTCATAAATGTAAGGAGCCTCTGGCATTCTGCTCACAGGAGCGGGACGTAGCTCAGGCGATAGAGCGTCCACCTGTGAAGGTGTCGGTCATTCTGTCGATCCTGCTCAGTGGACCTATTTGCAGTTTGGGCTATTTTCCGTTCCAACCAGTGGTCCACAACTGGTTCATCAAAGGCTGTGGTATGTGATGTCCTGTCTGTGGGAAAGTGCATATAAAATACCCCTTGCTGCTTATCGGAAAGAGTAGCCTATGTGGCGGCAGCGGGTTTCCTCCAAAGAAATATGTCAATAGCCAATAGCCGATGATAAAAATCAATGTGCTCTCGAGGTGTCGTTAAATAAAACAATCTTTCCCTTTTCTGTTCACATACAGCGGGTTTAGGTGTGTGTTTTGATCACTATATTTGTTCTTATTTTTCATATTGCTCCTATTGGTGATTTGTACTGGCTCCATTTTGTTCCACGATGTTAAGTGACAATGTCTCTCCATTGTTATTATTATTGTTATTATTTTTTTATCTGTATCAATGCGTTCATTTATTTTATTATGCAGAGATTTCAGTTACATTCGGCACCGTGACCCAATAGCCCACTCAGTCACATTATCCTGATACTATGCCAGTCAATCCTTGCCCTATCCTAGTAAATCCGAGAATCCTGGTAGGCAGCACCAAGTACCAAGTTCTTGCAAGTTAGTTTGGACTTTGACTCGATTTGTGCCTAGGTTCTCTGCTGTTGAAAGCGGACGTTCTAACCATTAGACCAGCCTGTCAGGTTATGCAATTGGTATTCGATTTAATTATACACATAGATGAGAATCTTCTGGAATTCCCGATTTTTGATTTTCTGGATATTGTCAAAATTTGCGACCATTAGGCTTCTCCCTTCACTTTGGAAGTCCCGAAAATTCATTAAATACTTTTCTGATTTTTGTTGTCAGGCCATTCTCATCTATGTATATATAATCCCAGTAAGGCCAGTACGGAAAGCCAGTCCTACATTAAAAAGGGGATCATGTCAATGTACTGTAATTGTTCCCAGAGGGTTCCTGATATGACCTTAGATGTTGCCAGGACGTCTACGGTCATATCAGGATGGGGATTGTGCTATGTGATTGTCATGTAAATTATTCTCTGACGCAATATAAAT
Source organism: Branchipolynoe longqiensis (assembly GCA_030323885.1). Classification (NCBI taxonomy): domain Eukaryota; kingdom Metazoa; phylum Annelida; class Polychaeta; order Phyllodocida; family Polynoidae; genus Branchipolynoe; species Branchipolynoe longqiensis. The sequence goes on from CM059192.1 coordinate 89,112,824, forward strand.
AGCCAGCAGGATTTTACAATATTTTTATATGTGTATATGATACAAAATGTGTGTTAAATTGCAAACGGTGACAGTCTTCCACGACCCTTTTGTTGACACGCCATTTTTAACAGTGTTCACTTGATGAGAACTCAGTATTGCTTCATTGAAGTTCAATTATTCTTTATTACCGACATGGATTCCGAATTACCAGTATTTTTGCATTCACGCCAATAAAAAGGAGATTTTTCTATTCAATTTAATTGGTGACCAGTATTTTTTAATTCACGCCAAAAAAAGAAAAGACATACACTTAAAAAAGATTAATTAATGGCCATTATTTTTGCAATCACGCATTTAAAAAAATTGCTTTTGGTTACATTCAATTTAAAATATATTAAATTTAACAGGTGTTTTTCTCGCTTTTTAAATTTCTACTTTTTCCATGATAATTATTACTAAAATTCCATTACATTTTGATATCCAAATAACTACATTTCTGTGATTGTTCATGAATGGCACAGTATTCCATGTGTTTCTTAAAGTTGCCTAGTCCGATGGTTTTGAGTTTCTCTCATTTTCTGAGATAAACATTAAGTTGATCATTATAATTTACCTTACTTTAGCTTGAAGTAACTTCTATTTTAAATAGCTAACTTTTTAGATATTTGAAGTGCAAATGTGCTCAATTAATTTTGACAAGCTTGCCAAAACTCTAACGCCATAAGCTTCTGCAGTAACATGTTCTATTAAATTGACTCAGTATTCCCTTATATGTGACGACAAATGTTTAATAAGTGCACCAGTATCTAAGTTAGATATGTAGAATCAAATCTAAATGATTGTTTTGTTTTTGAAAATTTTATGTTTTATTCGGACTATGCAACTTTAACTACATGTAACCCCAATTGTGATTGGATTGTTGGACCGTAGTATTTGTCTAAATTCTGAACCAGTGGTCCACAATTGGTTCATCAAAGGCTGTGGTATGTGCTGTCCTGTCTGTGTGAAAGTGCATATAAAGACCCATTGCTGTTTTCGGAATGAGTAGTCTATGTGGCGGCAGCGGGTTTCCTCTAAAGAAATGTCAGAATGACCATATGTTTGACGTTCCAATAACTGATGATAAAAAACAATGCACTCCAGAGGCATCGTTAAATAAAACCAGCTTTCCTCTCTAAATGCCCTAAGGGTGTAAATATCAGCATTTTATATTCATGTATACATCAAGTCGAAAGGGCAGTCGCAATAACAATAAATAACTCTTAATAGAAGGGAAAACAAGTGAATGGATTCTACACTTTAATAGAGAAAAATTCATGATTTTCAACTCATGGAAATGTGTGGGTTTTTGTTTGTTTTTTTAATTGTTATTCTCCGATATTCAATGATTTTCAATGGGTTGCATGGTTTGTTTGTTGTTTTACGTCCTAGCAACATCTATGGTCATATCAGGACGGATGGGTTTGCATGGTGACGCTGTTTAGTTAACTGGTTTATATCGGTGTTGTTGGATGGAGTTTTACGTCCTGCCAACATCTATGGTCAAATCAGGACGGGTACTGACTTGTGACAGTACCGACTCATGGTGCCCGACTGGGAGACCAGCCCGCTGGCACCATGACCAATTCCACACTCTCTTGATACTGCGCTAACCAGTCCTTGCCCTATCCTAGTAATGTCGAGCACCAGGATAGGTAGCGACAAGTAACAATTTTGTAAGCCATTGGTTTGACTCGTCCGTCAATCAAACACCCGACCTTCCACATGGGAAGTGTGCGCTCTACTGATTCGGCTACTGCATCTGGTGGTTTATATTGTTATTTTTATTTTTGTATTCTATTTGCTATTCGTGAGACTACTCATTTTCCACATTTTCACCAAAAAACAAAGAAGTTTATTAAGTGGATCATACAGAACTGTTCTTCCAATAATCATTACAACGTAAGTCCTTTTAGAAATAATCTTGTGCTGTTGTCACATGTCATTGTGAGCGGACAATTTTAAGGAGATTAGTGTGGATATGGTTATAGATACAGGGATGCAAGCTGGGAAGACCGAAAATTAATGCAGTAGACTGCACTTACCGCTCAGGCAAGGTGCCACATAGACAGGTACGCGTAGATAGGGTGATTGCATCAGGGAGCCTAGGGCGTGTAATGGTTAGCATGCTAGCCCCGAAATGGCAAAAAGTGTAGTTTCAAATACTGCTCTAGATGTAATATTTCTCATTTTCATCACCCCCATGACACTGGTTTCCGTGACCTGGGCTGCGTTCAAGGTATGCCTCGGAGAAACTCCTGACGTCACGCTAGTCTGAACGACTTGAGCAGTCGGTTGCCTTGAAAATGGCGGCCCCCCATGAGGGGCCGCCATTTGCAATTGAAAAGAAGAGCTCTGATTGGTTAAAACCACTGAATACGGCACCCATTTTGGAGACGCTTTTTGCCTCCTACCTGAAAAGCGAGTCGACTCGGAGGCGCACCCTGAACGCAAATAAGCCACCAAAAAAAACGTCGCGGAGTCGACTCGGAGGCGTACCCTGAACACGGCTCAGCATTCTGTACAAGCTATGTGCTATATTGTCGGTTTTTGGAGTTTTACCTCCTGGCAACATCTAAGGTAATATCATTACGAGCTGTATTGTTGTTGAACCTACCCTGTGTATGTATATATATGTAAGTGCATTGCCTGTTTGTATGTAATTGTAAGCATTAAATGACTTATGGACGTAAACCATTTAAAAGACTTACAATTTCATGGGGATGAGTGTAGTAGTTACACTGACCTCTCAGGCAAGGAACCACATAGACAGGTTGGTGTGGACAGGGTGATTGCATGATTGCATCAAGGACCCTAGGTTAGTAGGTGGTGTAATGGTTAGCATGGTAGCTCTGGAATGGCAAGAAGTGGGTTTGAATCCAGCTTCATGTGCAAGATTTCACATTTTCACCTCCGGCCATAACAAGAACAAAAAACATTTAAAAGAATATTTCAGGCCGCCAGCACCATGTCCTGATATCCCACACAGTCACATTATCCTGACACTCAGCTAACCAGTCCTTGTCCTATCCCATTAACGCCGAGCGCCAGGCTAGGTAGCGACACATCAATTTTATATGTCATTGGTTTGACTCGACCGGGATTCCAACTCCAGACCTTCCGTACGGGAAGCCTGCGACCGGTTGAAATCAGAATAAAAAAATCAGATTAATTGCATCCCTGCAAATACACTATTGGTTCAGTACATAGACAGGTGATATCTATATTTGGCGCTGGGTAAATCTTCATTTTGAATAGTTTTGTTGTTATTGCTTCCAATGCAGAGATCTCTTCATTTGATCGATTATATCCAGTACTCTGGCAGCTTGTTTTTTTAATTTCTATTTACATAGTGATTATAATTACGAATAAATATATTATTTAAGGATCTTTAATGTTACTTTACAGCTTACTAAACTGGTTACCGGAGGCCTTGACCTTGACTCATCTGTGTAGTGTGACCTTAAGAGTTTTGTGTGCTTTGACCTTGAGAGTTGACGTTGCTTTCGCTTTGATATCATGTATTATAAGTTGAGCATTATCTTGTCTAAATTGAAGGTTGTGGAAAATGCTACCTAACTATATCAAACTATAATGGCTCTATTGGCTTGGATTTTTTATTTGGGGGATCTAAAAGGAAACCCTACTTATTCGCTATATGGGGGAGGATGACCTTAGGAAGAACATACAACCAAGAAAATGAGTTATTGGAAATATTGCAGATTATGTTAAAGCTGACAAAAAAGATATCCAATCCCTGGTGGTTTTTCTTTTGGGGGGGGGGGGGGGATGTCCTTGGGGGTGGTTGAATGGAGCTTCCAATCCACTTTGCGCATTCTCTTATTTAGCTTTTTCTTCCACTTTTATTCCATTTTTGATGGTCAAGGAACATTTCTTGGGTCATTTCTCTGAAACTGAGCGCTAAAGTGTGACACAGAAACCAAAAGTGAAAACCTTCTAAAAAATAGTAGAAAGCATTCCAAATAATAGCAAAATCCATGTTGATATGAAGGCTTACATGTACATGTCAAAGATTTTTAAGGGGGAAGCTATTTCACTTTTTGATTTTTGTATACAAATTGAGCAAGATGTTAATATCACTTGTGTAACATGGAAATAAAACATATTCAGAACATCATTTTAACATACACAACAAATATTGATTACAGTTAAGCAAACAAGATTATGTCTCGCAAGAAAGAAGTTGAACAAAAAGTTTGGGTAGATGCTTGGTGTCGATGTGTAAATTTGGCACATTTTCACTTTAGCAAAAAATCTTACAAGCATACTTTTGATACATTTTGTGGAATAAATTAAACACGTGTAATATTGCTAACACACTCAACACACAGATGCAACAATAACTATTTGACTTGCTCCTCCCCCCCAACAAAGAAAATTAATTATCCCCATTGTAACGTGGAAACCAAATATGTGGTGCCCAGTTTTAGAGAATGGTCCTTCTGTGAGATGCGAATCCTTTCTCCTTTTTTTCTTTATTTAAATTATTTTGCGTCGTTTATTTCCCAACTAAAATCAAAGAACCCCCCCCCCCCTCCCTATCCTTTCCTGCAGTGTAGATATTGGGAAGTTTGGTTAAATAAAACGTTGCGTCTTACATGATTCAGAGATTAAATATCTGCTACACACTGTATCGGTTTCACACTTAGAAACTTGTGTGTGGATCTATTTTTAATAAGATTAGTTGATTGTTGGAGTTTTACGTCCTGGCGACATCTGATGTCATATCAGGACGGGTACTGACTTCTAACCAGTGTCCACAGTCATGGCGACTTTAAAATGCTGCTCCACTGGCCAGACAACTCAGTCACCTTATCCCAACACTGAGCAAACCAGTCCTTGTCGAAGTGGCAAGTATCAATTTTATACGTCATTGGTTTGACTCGACCCGGAATTTAACTCCCGACGTTCCGCTCGGGAGGTCTGCGCTCTACCGATTCGGCCACCGCGTCCGGTTTTTTAATAAGATAATGCAGGCCTGTATTTGAACATCGAAATTCACTTGACACTCACAATGCTGCCACTTAATACTTTTTTGAAAGTATTATAATTTTTTCAAGGAAAAACTATTTATAAATACTTTGTTCATTCTTTTTCGGGTGTAAATATGTTTTTATACTTTTTTCTGGAAAGAATTGCCAATCTGGTAATTGAAAACACTTCCGATGTAGAATTGGGAATTTGATGAGATTGAGAGATGTGCTTTGCTGGTCTCCTTGCAGGAGTGGTGTGTGTTCTGTTGAGTGGAACTTTTGCTGAGTTCTCTGCTGTGATCAAGTGACAGTGCACTGAGTTATGCAAAAAATGAATCCACAACTCCACAACACTGCATACATCATTCCTGAAGTGTGTTCACAAGCAGCACATGTTAGGTTAACAAGGTAGCAAATGGTTACAGATTCGGGTAAGCTTACCATTATTTATACTTTTTTAGACAATTTTGATACTTTTTTTTTTTAAAGATTTGATATTTTTTGTTTAAAATCCAGAGTGGCAGCACTGCAATCAATAATATCCACCTCAGGAGAGAAAATCACTTTTGAGACAAATTTTTATACGGACGTTCATACCTAATAATAACTAGGATGACAGCAAATATTTGCGTATAATTCCAGTAGTCTATTTTATCATATTTACATGGTTTGCGGGGTGTGGGTTTTTTTTGGTACTGACCATGAATGGTCAACAATTTTCTATTTAGCAACTCGATTTTGGCTTTGTATATCAAATTTATACATGTATTTGTTTATATTTCCTCTACCACTACTGATTTTCAATTATTGGTATGGCTAGATTTAAGTAGTACTTCCAATGTCTACAATTATTGGTGATATTTACAGCGCGTGTGTTGTAATTAAAACCGTGGAAATATTGATTTACTGAAGAGTTGAAAAGCTGACATGATCTTGCCAAGATATGGTACTTCACATACACTGTAAAAGTGTGATTCGCGCCTCTAAATGATCTTTTGCAATAAAATATACTAATTTATAGATGTCTTTGTGTCTTTTATGTATTCTCCAATTTGAATATGGATGGATTTGAAGCAATTACAAAGTCTAGCTTTATAACAGGGTTCGTACAGGTCATTGAAAACCTGGAAAGTCCTTGAATTTGATAATTCATGAATCCAGGCCTTGAAAGTCCCAGAATTTGTATAAAGATACTTAAAAGTCCTTGAAAATGGAAAACCTATTTTTGCTGGCATGCCCAAACTTCAATCAGCGATGTTTTATATTAAAAGTGATTTAGTGGGTTCTTTATCATGCCTTTTGATTTTTATATTAAAACCATACATATAGTCATTTTTATTTCTCCTGTTTCTTCACAATTCATATCTTATATCCAGTGAATCGACTATGTTTAGGCTAAATGCTGCAAATGTAGATTAATATCAAATTAGACGAAAACACAAAATGGTTGAGTCTAGTTTGATTTCTAACCACGATATGTAAGTCATGTAAACTAAGAGGGTGGTCGGTTATTGGGGTTTTACGTCCTGGCAACAGCCAAGGTCATATCCGGATGGGTACCGACTTGTGACAGTGTGATGTCATGGCGACTTTATTGCAGGAATCAACCAGTATCAATTTTTAAATCATCGGTTTGACTCGACCAGGGTTTGAACCTACGAACCCATGGGTTCAAATCTCCCGATTTTCCAAAAGAGGAGACGGATGCTCAACTCATTCGACAATCCCGTCTGGCTAAGAGGTAGCAAGACCATGTAAAAGATGTATTGCCCCACCAAAACATCCCATTTTTACTTTGCCAACTAGCCTATTCTTTATTATTATTTTGTACATTAATTGATTATGAAGGGGAAATTTCAATCGCCGACAATTGTTCTTCCTCAATCCACTGCTCCTTGCCCTATCCTAGTGATGCCGAACACCAGGCTATGTAGCAACAAGTATCAATTTTAAAATCATTGGTTTGACTCGACCAGGTGATTGAACCCACAGGTTTTAATCTCACGACCTACGAAAACGGGGGAGGAGGCGGGCGTTCAACTCATTCAGCCATTACGTCATCACTCACATCCATACTACTGTCCAAAGTTTTATTCAGAAACGAGGAGACGTCAGAACACTTTCATGAAGATGTATTAACTATAATTAGGCCAAATACTTTTTTTTTTTAATTGGTGACCGTCCCCACCCGTGTCTGAAAAATCGCCCACCCCTAAACAATTTTGTTAACTGCTTAAAATGTATCGGGCTCACAGCAGTTCAACTTTCGTAAGTTTCAGATACCATTTTTTATTTTGTTGTTGGTACATTAGTTGTTTAAGCAGGGGAAATTTCAGTTGCATGCGATTGGTCTTCCTCATTCCACTGCTCCTTGCCCTATCCTAATAATGCCGAGCACCTGGCTAGGAAGCAACAAGTGTAAATTTTTACGTCATTGGTTTGACTCGACCAGGATTCGAACCCATCACCCCACGATCTACCACACGGGAGACAAACACTCTAACTCATTTGGTCATCACATAACTGTTTTGTTGTTTTACATGTTGGGATGCCTCAAACACATACTTTTTTTATGTCAAATTTAAAATAACTGATTTCCAAATAGGAAAGTTCTAGAGCTGTATCATATAATAAATTTCAAAATGAGAATACAGTGTTCATTGTTTGACTGAAAACTTTTGTGATGTGCACATGAATGACATGTAATCCTTTTCGTGTGCAGATAAAAGCACGCAAGACAAAAACTCACAAGACTAAGGTCACAAGACAAAACCTCACACCCTTAATCCTTTCATCAGTATGGGGTGATTTAATTTCTCTTTTTTTAATACCAAAAAAACCCCAAAACAATAAAACCAATAAAACGCCCGCCCAACCCTGATTTGTGTGTTCAAAAGGACGATCACCAACTTTTTAATATTGTTTATTTTGCCTTAATATACATATAATATAGCACCTGTTTAACCAAGAGAACAGCCAGCGCACCAAGTGGTGGGTTTGATCATTTCGATTACACAGTACAGGCTGAGTGAGCCGTCTTAGTATTATAGGGTCTTTGTTACTACTGATAACAGCAGCCTAACCTGTTACCCCAGCGTCATTTCCCTGCACTACTCACGCCTAATTCGCCAAAAGCCCACCAGGTGGCGGTACGACGGGCGTGCTTCTGAGCGATAATCGGGGCAGTTTGGGGAAAAGAACAGTGGCCTGTCTGCATCACCAAGCATCACCCTTTCTAAACGGAATGTTATTTTGAGACAAACTGCTCACCACCCATCACGCTACTCGAAACGCCTGCACTGTACTGACTCTAGGGAGTTCGCAAGTCAGAGTGATCATATAAATAAGGACGCGTTGAGGAGATCTGAACCGCTGGTAGTTTGGAGTTGGGTCTCCCACCGGCCACCGCCAACCGCCGCTACCTCAGGCTCAGCCGGGACCACCCCAGCCCAGTCCCGGTCAAGTCCCCCTTGGATCCCCCGTCACCAGACCTCACGGTTCCCCCTCCATGGGACCCCGTCAAGTTTTCAGCCCAGTCAGGACCATTAACTGTTGCCGCCAGAATTTATAACCAGATTCCTCTCTTTTTGTTTTTGAAACAAGCGTGGAACCTGGTGCAATTTGTCGATAATCGTATTGGGAAACCTAAAAACAAAACAAAAATTCGGATGGCTCTGGTAGATAAAAGTTAAAAAGATTCACCCCGTGCTACATGATCTATTCTAGGACTAGGATGGCTCTAGACTCAAGTGACAGTCTACTACTAGGACTAGGTCTAGGGGCAGTAGCCTGAATAGGGCGAGGCATCTATATATTTTGCAGCGAATTGCTGTAGCTCATATGAATACAGAATACTGAATAGGAATCAGTGCCCAGACTTACCTGTCTAATATTCAGAAGTTATCCGTACAAGTAAGAGGTGTGGATATAGTAACCTAATACAAGGCTCCCCCGAAAGTTTTATTCATACATTCACGATGACGTCACTGTTCAGGATCATGTTTCTTGGTTGCATTGCATCTTTCTTCGTGTTCGGAGTATATAATTTGTTTACAAACATTGAAGATAATGGATGTGAGATGACGTACATGTACCAAATGCCTGAATATGCCGTAAGTCCTTTAATTATATCGCTGCATAATCCGATGGGTTTTAGGCATGTGTCTTTTTCCAGATTCATATTTTTTTTGAGGTTGGTGGAATATCAACCGCTGACGCCCCAGTCACACCTACCCGGATCAAGGGCCGGACCATGGTCCTTGGTCATCCGTTGCTCATCCGTGGCTGGTCCTTGGTCATCCTGCATGGTCCGTGGCTGGTCCGGCCTTGTCCGGATGTTTTAAAATGTTAAAAACATCCGGGGCAGTCTGGGGCATTTTGCGATCCGGCATCGTCCGGGGGTGGTCCGGGTAGTCCGGGGGTGGACCGGCAGTAGTCCGTGCCGCATCCGGATCAGTCCGGGGCTGTTTCGCCCTGGATGAGCCATGGTTTAGCCCGGACTAGCCCCGACCTAGCCACGGACTACTCCTGGACTGCCCGTATAAGACCTGGACATGCCGGATGACCACGGATTAACCATGGATAGCCATGGATGACCATGTATTACTCACGGGCTAATCCGGGGGTTGTATGGGGCTCATCCGGGGTGATCTGGGCTTGTAGTCCCTGGCTCGTCCGGGCATGTGTGGCCGCGAGGGCAAAAACAACCAAAATAGCGATTTTATCCAGGACTGGTCCGGGGGTGGTCCGGCTAAAAATTTGGGGCTCGTCCGGGTAGGTGTGACTGGGGCTTGAGATTCGTGCAGATTTGGTGAGACAATTTGGGGGTTATGGTGATCGTGAGTGTAAGCAGACTGAATCGATCATCTATTTTTGTTTTCGTTTAAAAAAATTATTATTACTGTTGTTAATATTATTGTTGTTATTCCTTCCACATATTGGCATTTCGCATGACAAACATCCAGATATTTGAGAATATTTTTGGATTTTTCATAATTTCAGAGACACATGCCTGGGGTTTGAGTTGCTGCCATATTTCCTTTTAAAATAAATATATTAGATTTACCGTTACAATCTACGTTACCATGGTTCAAAGTAAAATTTCTTTTTACTAAGTCTAAGGGGGTAACTATGGAGATATTTGAATTTAAAGCATGCATAATTGTTTAATGAGTGCACAAGTGTCTAAGTTGGATATGTAGGATTAAATCTAGGTTTTTTGTTGTTTAGCAAATGCTGTAATGCTATTATTATGCAGCTTTGACGTATAAAGCGAAAATATGAATATGGCAACTTTTTACATGTATATTTATCTTTTGCCTGATGTGAAGGACATATCCTGTAATTTACTTATCTCATCCCCCAATTAACTATTGTATAGCTGTACAATATAAGCCTACTATTAACTGACATGATTTTGATCTTTTCAATTAAAATTGCATTTTATTGTTATAATCGAAGTCACTTAAATTGAAAGTAACTTTGATTAAAAATGGTTAACCACGCTTGATTGCTGATGATTTAAAAACCTTGTTTCCGTGTCGGCAGCCAGGACCATATTCACGACAAAAAGCTAGTGGTGTCTATTCTGTCAGTCTTATTAATCATATTCAAGTGCCTACATTGAAATTTACACGAAATGCTAAAGTAGTCAGATCCGCATAAACCTATCCAGTGATAGCAAAAACCATTTCTGATGCAATTTTGAAGTGGCTAGACTTGTGTCAACTGACAGCGTAATCTAACTCACAAAAATATAACCACAATTACCGGAGGCAATATGGCCCACTTGTTTTTTAGGAAGATTATATCAGCTTACTATTTCATTTCTGGATTTAATCGATATAAAAAATATAGACAATCATTTCAATTGAAATTATTTTTGCAGTTTATAATTAGATTCTGTTTGGTTCCACATTCTCCTCTACACTAAAAGCCCTAAAAAAAGAATGAGTGTACATTTCATTTGAGCAAAGTGATGGTTCTCATCAGACGTTCTATATTCTCTATTCTGACAGGAAATACGACTGAAGCGCTCAGTGCGAAAGGAGTTCCCCCGCTACAGCCTTCACTTCTATGGAGAAGGGTAGGTGTTTTTTTGGTAATATAGTTTAACTAGCTTTCTTTAACCCATGCAAACTAGGCTCTGCATCAATGGCTGGACCAATATTGTGTTGAACTGTCATTATATGTATTCACAGTCTCTGACTATATTCAGAGACCATGTATTTATCTATTACAGACTCGTGCACGGTCACATTTCAATATAATGATGCCATCTGGTAGAATCCATCGTACCATTATGTGGTCAACCATATTGGTCGCGCTATCTAATGGTAGAATTTTCAAGACTCACGGTTATGTAACTCAAAATGGATGCTACTCTGGTCGAAGTGACCAAAGTTAGTAAAAAACCATCAAAATGAATACGAAAAGTGTACAGTAGACATAAGAAACATGCTATTAACAACCTATACATGGCAGAGCAAAAGTGGAGTATGATGATGTGCGTTAGCAGTGCCGATTAACAGAGTGTAAAATATTCCAATATTCAGCATAGGGGAAATGCAAATGTTCTATTACTGATCGGTGTATGTGACCAGGCGCATGTATGAATATATATGTATGGGGTGGTGGTGCCTGAGTGGGATGGAAATGGACATAGTGGTGCTGGCAGGTCGGGTGTGAGTGCACTCAGGGCCTATCCCTTCTGCTGGGATAGGGATCACCACACTCAAAGGTCAAGGTTGGTGGTGGCCATGAGGCCATACAGCTTGTGGTGGGCAGACCACTGGTATCCATGGGGACTGGGAATGCTGGATCCCTATTGGTAGGGCCAAGAATGCTTGTTTCCCATTGGGGGAAAGGGGTGGGGTGATACTCTACAATGAACCCATGTAACCATATAAATAATAAACCAGAGGGCTGGACTCTCTCTTCTTCTTTACACTTTATACTCTTCTTTTCTCTTTGTCTGTATTGATTTCACCATAGCCTGCCTACATAGCCACAGATTCGAGTATTGGACTTTACAAGAGGAGTAGTGATCAGAACGACCCTTAAACTTAACCACCGTTTGGTATGTTATATAGATTTTCTGGATATAATCTTTGTTCGGCATCGAAAAACAATTTCAACTGTGATAAAGGTTGGTACTTCCTACTCAGAACTGAGGAATCATCATCATCATCATCAATCCCATAACCTCGAGGGTCATTGGGGGACCACAGATGACTTTGCAACCAGTTTTGTCCATTTCCCTTGTTCTCCACTGCCCTCTGGGACTTGCCAAACTCCAGGCGTGTCCATTCCCTGATGTTGTCTTCCCACCTCTTTCTTTGTGTGCCTTGTTTTCTTCCCCCTTTTTACTGTGCCTCGCAAGACGGTTTGGCAAAACCTGATAAACGGGAAATATGTCCATACCACTGAAGTTTACAACTCTTTCCGATTGTCAGGAGAAGTTTGTGTGGTCTAATAGTAAGAGTAGACTTTTAATTGCCTGCTGGATCTTGGCACAGACTTCCTCATTGGTAGCATGTTGTTTGTAAGACGGACAGAAAGACACAAGCACCTGAGTGTTGGTACAGACCTTTATTCCCTCAAGAGGTTCCGTCCCGTGTTGGTAATGAACTGACCCTTGCGCATCTGGGGCCAAATGTATGAACAAGTTTTTATCAGCTCCGGTGTTAAGGGCGGCCGGCAGGTTAGCTAACGTCGGTGGTGGTATATGTGTCACGGGAAATGTATGTGGCAAAAGCGCGGCTTGGTTAGCTAACCAATGCGTTATTTATATATTTGGGGATACCCTCTTGGCCTGTACCCAGCAAGCACCGCTATAGTGCAATATCGGCGGCGGCGATTTGTTTTGTGTACTTTCGGCGATTTGACAATATTAATATCGCCGCCGTTGTAGCGGCGGCGTTACTTTCGGTTCGTTTTTGCGGTTAATTTGCTAAAATATCACTTTTACAGTATGTAGTTCTGTTAAATATGATCGCATTGAATAGATTTGGGCGTAATATATTGCCGCCGATGTGCCGGCAGCGATGTTTTGTTGATGTTCGACAGTATGAATAGCGACGTCGATGAGGCGGCGGCAATTTGTTTAGTTTTCATTCGTCGATTCGACAATATGAATAATGCCGCCGATGTAGCTGCTACGTTAATATCGCTTCGAATTTCGGGTTAATTTAATGAAATTTCACGATTTGAGTATGTAATTCTGTTAAATATGATCGCATTGAACAGATTTAGGCCCTAACACCGACGGTAAACTTGCTATTTCTTGGGGTTAGTGTAGGTGACGTTAACTCTCGCTGTGTTTGCCTAACCTGGGCACATACATTGCAACTTTTGGCCGCTAATCCCGGAATTCCGTGCTAACCACGGGTTTGGAGCGCTAACCCGGCTTCATACATTTGGCCCTGTTACCGGCACCGGACGCGGTGGCCGAATCGGTAGAGCGCGGGCCTCGCATGCGGGAGATCGGGAGTTCGGTTCCCGATCGAGTCACCGGTACCGACTTGTGGCAGTGCGCACTCATAGCGACTTTATAGTGCTTCTCTACTGGGAGACCAAACTGCCAGCACCATGACCTGATATCCCACTCAGTAACATTATCCTGCCACTAAGCCAACCAGTCCTTGCCCTATCCTAATAATGCAGAGCCCCTGGCTAGGAAGCGACTAGTATCCATTTTTAGCTCATTGGTTTGACTCGACTGGGGTTCTAACCCGTGGATTTGAATGCCACGATCTACCAAAACGGTAGATGGATGCTCAACTCATTCGTCTTGTCTGACAATAATAATAATTATAGTGTTAATAATCATGAAAATAACTGAACGCGACACTTGAGACACATTTGGCCATCCCACCTGGTTGCCAAACTATTTATTCAAGTACATGACAGGAGCAGCGTAGGATGACATCATGGTATAATAAAATAAGCATGGGTGAACTCAATAATTCACAACGATATGATAATCGCCAGAAGGTAGAAGGCATTTTTTTTGGGGGGGGGGGGGCGGGATACAATACACACATGATTATGTAATAAGAGCAGTATAAGGTTAATTGACTTCAGTGCATTATATATATACAGATGAACCTCGATCCAACGGACTAATAGGGGGGAGCAGTTGTCCGTTAAAGCCATTTGTCCGTTGCAGCGACGAAATTTTCCGGGGGCTCTACCCCACGCACATTCACCTTTACTTTACTCTGGGGACCTATGTACATGAATGACCCCCTTCTTATTCTTACTAGAGTCAACATTAAACTTTACAGCATATTTTCTAAGCTTGTCCTTAGCCTTACGGATATCACTTGGGAGTTTTAAAAGTTCGGACCAGATATTCACTCTAGCAGATTGTGTCCGTTGGATCCGGAATCCGTTGCATCGGTGTCCGTTGGATCGAGGTTCATCTGTATATAGATGTGGGAAATGATACATAGGTCATTCTCAGAAACTGTACCACATTTTTGGTTTCCATGTTACATTATTAATGATTTTGCCTATTTGTTGGGGGGTAGTAAGTCAAATAGCTATTTATTGACTTTGTGTATTAAGTATGTTTGAAATCCTACATGTGTGTTATCTATCCCACAAAATGTATCCAAAATATGCTTATATGATTTTGCGCTAAAGTGAAAATATGAATATTTGCATATGGACAATATCTACCCAAATGTTTTTTCTGGGTTTTTTTCTAGTAAGAAAAAACTCTTTTGGCTTAACAGTAATCAATAAAATCTTGTTTCAATTTGGTGTGTGTGTGTTAAAATGATGTTATCGGTGTGTGTTAAAATGATGTTATGGATAGATGTTACATGGTTAATTTTAACAGCTTTTTCAGTTTGTATAAGATCAAAATCATGAAGTGCAAATAAAAAATGTCAACTCTGACATATGCACAACATATAAACCTTGATATCAACATGGATTTAGCTATTATTTTAAATGTTTTCTGCTATTATTTGGAATGTTTTAACTTTTTTGTTTCCATGTCACAAAAGGGGTACGCAGTTTCTGAGAACGACACATATAACATAATAAATTGTAGGGGATGGAAATTAAAACTAGAGTCCATGTTGTTACAAAGATTAGCTGGTTTTAGCGTATTAACTATTAGCGGTTTTAAACGCTTAGATTCTCAAAAGTAGCACAAATTGATGGCGGTTGTCATTTAAACCACTGACCCTCCACCACTTAAAACTCGATAGTCCGATAAAAGCGTCAAATTTTCGGCCGAATTGGTAGAGCGCAGGCTTCCCGTGTGGAAGGTCGGGAGTTCGAATCCCGGTCGAGTCAAACCAATGACTTACAAAAAGATTGTTGTCGCTTCCTAGCCAGTCGCTCGGCATTATTAGGACAGGGCAAGGAGTGGTGTGCTCAGTGTCAGGATAATGTAACTGAGTGGGATACCAGGTCATGGTGCCGGCGGCCTGGTTTCCCAGTGGGACAGCACTTTAAAGTCACCATGAGTGTGCACTGTCACAAGTCGGTAGCTGTACTGATATGACCTTAGATGTTGCTTGGACGTAAAACAACAACAAACAAACAAACTTACAAAATAGATACTTGTGACTACCTCGCCTGGCGCTCGGCATTTGTAGGATAGGACAAGGACTGGTCAGCACAGTATCAGGATAATGTGACTAAGTGGGATATCAGGTTAATTTAATTTTAAAGGATTAACCCTGGAAATATTTGAAGTGCAAACATGTAAAATTACCTTTGGCATGCATGTCAAAGGCTTTTGCTGTAACATGTTCTATTAAATCGACACAGTATTCCCTTCTATGCAGCAACAAATGCTTAAAATAAAAGTTTATTTCAAACTAAAGTAAGGTATATTATAGTAATCAACTTAATATATTTACTTTAGAAAACATTGCAGAAAGACATTCACCATTAGACAGTTGGTCAATAGAAAGCCCAAACCTACACTTTTACGAACCCATGAGATTTTTAACCTCCTACACCACATAGACATGGTATGAGAGCAATTGGCCTTTGATGGTGCTGTAAGTTATACACAGTGGTAGAAATCCAAATTGGCAGAGGTAATGGCATGGGGAATTGAACCACCAACCTTCAGATTAGGAGTCCTACCTAGAAAAGAGTCAGACACTCTAACCACTTCACCGCAGAGAACACCGATATGTGTGGAACTTAATGCAGTTCATTGGTAAAGCTGTAATTGATTTTTGTTAATAATGTATGACTGCTTCCCACTATGGGTGTGTGTCATCTACCTGTTGTACTTCCTGTAATACTAACTCATGCCCGATGTAGACTACATTTTTAAGAGTGTATAAGATTGAATCCTGATCGTTGACCTTTGTGGAACGATGGAATTGGCTATGTCCTGGAAACATCTAATGCCATGATATCAGGATGGGCACCGACTGAGACAGTGCACATCACTCTTGGCGGTTTTTATAGTGCTGCCCCACAGAGAGACCGGACCACTGACAACATGACTCGATATGGGTCGTTCTATGAAACTGTGTACTACTTTCATGACATGGAAGCCAAAAGTGAAAACATACCAGATAATAGCAAAATCCATATTCATATATTGTGGATATTTCAGAGTTGAAAAAAATAGCTATTTCACCTTTTCATTTCGATCTTATGCAAATTATGGACTGCATTAAAATGTCCCATGTAACATGGACATTAAGCACACATCCAGAACATCATTTTAACATACAAAACACATTCAAACAAGATTTGATTGATTATAGTTAAACAAACAAAATTATGTCTTGCAAGAACAAAGTTGGAACTTTTGTTGTTGGAATTCGTTGGGTTTAACTCAGCCACGGATCGATCCTATAACGGGTCGCGCTGATACCGGATGCTCTACCTACTCAGGCGACCATGTTTTACTGGGTGTTGCCATTGTTGAATTGTAAACGATGCTATTGATCTGGCATTTTAGATCAGGTTCCTATTCACATCTGGTATAAATTTGTTAGTACCTCCCCACCACCACCACCACTGCCAAGTCTCTCCATTAATGGTTGATTGGTTGTTGGAGTTTTATGTCCTGACAACATCTAAGGTCATATCAGGATGGGTACCGACTTGTGACAGTGCACACTCATGGCAACATTATAGTGCTGCCCCACTTGGAGACCAGGCCACCAGCACCATGACATATCCCATGCAGTCACATTATCCTGACTCTAAGCCAAACAATCCTTGCCCTATCCTAATAATGCCGAGCGCCTGGCTAGGAAGCGACAAGTATACATTTTTAATTCATTGGGTTGACTCGACGTGTATTCGAATCCCACAATCTACCAAAACGGGAGACTGACGCTCAACTCATTTAGCCATCCCGTCTGGTTCCATTAACGTTAGGCAGGCTGGCACGTGACCTAGGAGTGCATGTGACCTAGGAGTGCACGTGACCCAGGAATATACGACACTGATGTGAAGCTCCGTCAGGTGATTGCTGCCAATTTCAAGATGTATCCTACACAATAGGCCTTTTTCTGCAAGGGCATGCACACTCAGCTGAAGCCTGAAACGAATAAGTTCAGCGTCCGTCTCTCGTTTTGTTGGTAGATCGTGGGATTCGAACCCACGGGTTCAAACCCTGGTCGAGTCAAACCATTGACTTAAAAATTGATACTTGTCGCTTCCTAACCAGGGACTGGTTGGCTCAGTGTCAGGATGTGACTGGGTGGGATATCAGGTCATACTCATAGTGTTGGCTGCCTGATTGCCCAGTCGGGCAGCACCATAAAGTCACCGTGAGTGCACAGTGTCACAGTGATTGATTTGATTGATTGATTGGTGCTTGCTTTACCGTGTCAGCTGCATAGGTCATATTCACGGCGAACGCACTGATATGACCTTAGATGTTGCCAGGACGTAAAACTCCCAACAACCAACATAGTAACCTAGATTAATAACTTCACATATGTCTAGCTCTAAATCTAAATCTAAATTTAGTTAGTTCTAAAATGATCTAAAACCTAAATGCAGATAATGTCAATTTTGTCAACAAAATGTTATTTTCGGGGCCAAATACGAAGACTTCATAATGAATACATGAATAAAATTGTTAAAAATTGCCCACTAAAGTAACTTCGATCCTAGATCTGTGGGGTTGGGTGCCATCCAATGCATTAGCTCTGATGTCCTACCCACAACTTAAGTTCTGGCCACCTCTATATCGTCAGTGGATGAAATCGTTGCTGTGATTATATGAGAGCTGTTTGGTTAGCACTGTCAGCATTAACATGGGGACATGGGGCGTGAGCGCAGGGGGGCACCCAAGAATTGGCATGGGGGTTTCCAAATATTGATCGAAACTACCCCTATTTTAGGGTAATTTTGTTCACATGGGTTGGTGGAACAACACCCATTTTAGGACAATATTTCAACAACCCACATTTTGGTGCAATTTTTCACATAATCTTAAAATCTAGTGTTACTTAATAAATTTAATGCAAGAATTTAGGTCTATATGATTCATGAAATTATATTTTGTTTAAAAATACTCTTTTTTTTGGGGGGGAGGGGGTTCCAGGCAACCAGGAAACCCCCCTGGGTGCGCCCCTGGAGTGTGTGTGGCGACTGAAATTTTTTCCACATTTCACAGCAGGAATGGTTTTTAGAGATGTACGTCCTGGCAACATCTAAGGTCATATCAGGACGGGTACCGACAGTGCACATTCATGGTGACTTTATGGTGATGCTCCACTGGGAGACCAGGCCACCAGCACCATGACCTTATATCCCACTCAGTCACATTATCCTGACACTGAGCCAACCAGTCCTTGTCCTGTCCTAATAATGCCGAAGGCTGCCTAGGAAGCGAGAAGTATACATTTTGAAGTTATTGGTTTGACTCGACCAGTGTTTGACCCCATGGGTTCGAAAGCCACGATCTACCAACACGGGAGATGGACGCTCAACTCATTCAGCCAGCCTGTCTGGTGTTCACAGCAGGGATATGATATACATTCTATCAAAGACCCTATAATACTAAGACGGCTCACTCCCTATCTCTCCCATGGTAATGTAAATTTTGCAGTGCCACCTTGTGGTGGGTTTGATCAGCCCGGATGCTGGTTGGTGTTTCACATGTAAACACACAATTATATTATACATGAGATAGGTAAGTATGAATACACATCAATATGAAATTGCTATGAACAAATACACATCATCATCAGCATCATTATCATCATGATCACCATCATCACACATCTTTCACATTCATATATACATTTATACATATAACATAGCACATGTTTAACCAAGAGAACAGTCAGTGCACCAAGTGGTGGGTTTGATCATTTTGATTACACAGTACAGGCTGAGTGAGCTGTCTTAGTATTATAGGGTCTTTGATTCTATGCTTGCTTATAGGACTAGAATTGAACAGAGATCACTATATTTACTCAAGGGACCACACGCACACGCGTACACCCCACATACGCACACACACACACACACACACACACACACACCCCATTGCTGGATACCATAGGCTTCAGCAATAACATTTAGGAGGTTCTATTAAACTCACTTAGAAGTCCCTTCTATATAGCAACAAATGTTTTAGTGAGTGCCCCAGCAAGTGCACTAGCTTGGGATTTTCAGGTGGTACGCAGATGGAATAAAACGCAAGTGGAATACAATTCGAGAACTAACAGAAAACATCATATATTTTAAGCCGTGTTTACACCGGCAATTGTGAAGCGATTTATATGAAGCGAAGTAGTGGCGCGTTTACACACGGAGCGGTTTAAGGCGGAAATCGATATCTGCGCATGAGCAAGTCCAGACTAACGAGCGCCAGTTTCGGTTTGTCGACGTCACCACGAGAGAGTGTGGGTTCGACCTAGATATGTATGGACTGAATCGTATTGGTTTGGAACGGTCAAAACTTCTGCTGGGCAGTGAAACCCTAAAAATAAATGATGGAAAAAATATATGTGCACAGCTAGCGGTTTCATAGACCAAATTATATAATATGCGCTTTTGATCGACCGGAAAATCAACAATATAAACCACCTCGCGAGGTGGTTTACATAAAGTGAATCATATGAATCGAATCAGCCCTAATCCGCTTCAGTGGCGTGTTTACACGGCGAATGTGAGGCAAACTAGACAAGGTGCGTTATATGAACCGACTTAACTCGCCCATGTAAACACGGCTATAGTAATAAAATATATGTAATTAAATATGCAGGATCAAATCTAGATAATTATTTTGGTTTTGAAAATGTGAAGCTTTTATCGGACTATGCAGCTTTAACAAAACACCCCCAAAACGCACCCCACAAACGGACACACGCACACACGCTCACCCACATACACCTATTCACACACATACACTCACTCCCCCAACACCCCCTCACACACAACAGAGTGCTGCTTGTTGTGTCCGAGTCCTTCTGCTGTTGGCCCCTGTTCCCGGCTGATGGGGGTGGGAGGAGGGTGATGATGTTGTTGGCGGGGTTTACACTTTGTGAATGTCACCACATTAATGTTTGATGACGTGAATCATCAGCAGACGACACTAAGCCCGCCACTGGTTCCGGACGCCGCCGCCAACTGGCGCTGGTTGCCGCTGGTTTCCACGGCTGTCGCTGGTTGCCGCCCCCGCTTGACCTTGCGTCACCCCATCGGTTGGTTGTTACGTCCTGGCAACATCTAAGGTCATATCATGACAGGTACCGACTTGTGACGGTGCACACTCATGGTGACTTTATAGTGCGGCCCCACTGAGAAATCATGCCGCCGGTGGTACCATGACCCGCTATCCAACTCAGTCACATTATCCTGGCACTGAGGTAACCAGTTCTTGCCCTATCCGAGTAATGCCGAGCGCCTGGCTAGGTAGCGACAAGTATAAATTTGATATAAGTCATTGGTTTGACTCGACCGGGAACGGAACTTCCGATCTCCCGTACGCGAGGCCCGTGCTTTACCGACTCGGCCACCCCGCTCGGTACCCCATCAGCAGATGACATTTAGCCCGGCGCTGGTTGCCGCCCCCGCCTGACCGTGAGTTATTTACCGAACGCGGTGGCCGAGTAGGTAGAGCGCAGGTCTCGCGTTCGGGACATTTAGAGTTCGATTCCCGGTCGATTCAAACCAATGACTTATTAAATTGATACTTGTCGCCTCGGTTGAGTCATTGGTTTGACTCGACTGGGAACCTGCCGAAGGTTTGGAGTTTGGTTCCCGGTCCAGTCAAACCAATCACTTATAAAATTGATACTTGTCACTTCCAAGCCACGGGCTCGGCATTAATAGGATAGAACAAGGACTGGTTAGCTCAGTGTCAGGATAATGTGGCTGTGGGATATCGGGCCATGCATGTGCCGGCAGCCTCGTCTCCCAGTGGGCCCGCACTAAAGTTGTCATGAGTTTGCACTGTCACAAGTTGGTACCCGTCCTGATATGACCTTATATGTTACTAGGATGTAAAAACAACAGCAAACAAACAAACAAACCATCGGCAGACGACATCCAGGTCGCCGCTGGTTCCGGGTTCCGGTGTCGCAGTTTCCGCCGTCCGCCAGTTTCCGCGGTACAGATCGCTTCTGCGCATGCGCCAAAATCGAACAGCATCATCACTAACCTTATCAATTTAATAGAATGTTTTTGGTAAAGATGTTTTCTATATGTGTACCAAGCGATTTGTTTCTAGGTGGTGTGGTTTTAGAGATATTTCACTTTTTCTGTAATTTTTGTATGAAGATTGCTCACGACCATTTACAATGCCTTGAGTTTGATGGTATGCGCAGTGCAAAACATTAGTTTTATTAGAAATTAATAGAAACCAAGAACCCTAACCGTACAAATTTAATATAATCTTTTTGGTAAAGATGTTTTCTATATGTGTACCAAGCGATTTGTTTCTAGGTGGAGTGGTTTTAGAGATATTTAACTTTTTCTGTATGAAGATTGCTCACGGCCATTGACAATGCATTTGAGTGTATGTGTACCATGGAAACTGGCGGACGGCGGAAACTGCGACACCGGGCTCCGCCGCCTGACCTTGTGTCACCCCGGTTGCCATGGGCACGATAAACAATCTAAATGGAATTGACCGCCAATGATATTTACCCGCCACCTACGAAAACAGTGGTGTTGTGTGTACATTGTTGCACAAGGGAGGGGGGGGGGGCTCAGTGTCACAATCCTGGTGGTCCCTCAATGGAATTAGAGACAATATATTGTTGGGAGTAAATCTAACTCGTGTAGGTAAACGAAATGTATGGGATGTAATTTAAGCCGGTCTGAGAATTAGCGCGCCTAGTAGGCTAGATGAAATGTTGTCGTCATTGATAATAAATAATTGGTATTATTGCTCTTGTTGTTATTATTGCTGTTGCTTTAAAAGTTTTAGTGTTATTATTATAATTATTATTTGTTTGTTGATTTACGTCCTAGCAACATCTAAGGTCACATCAGGACAGGTACTGACTTGTGACAGTGCACAATCATGGTAACTTTATAGTGCTGCCCCACTGGGAAATCAGGCTGCCAGCACCATAACCCGATATCTTACTCAGTCACATTATCCTGACACCGAACTAACCAGTTCTTGCCCTATCCTAATAACGCCAAGCACCAGGCTAGGAAGTGATAAGTATCAATTTTAAAGTCATTGGTTTGACTCGACCGGGAACCGAGTTCCCGACCTTCCGCACGCGAGGCCCGCAGTCTACCAATTAGGCCAGCAAACCTGGTCAATTAATGGAATTAGAGACTTTATATTATTGGGATGGAGTGAATTTAACTAGTGTAGGTCAACGAAATGGTGGCTGTCTGTATACATGTATGAGATGTAATTAAACCAGTCTGAGAATTAGCGCTCCTATTAGTCCTAGTAGATGATATGTTGTCGTCATCATTAATAATAAATAAATAATATGAATAAGCAATGCTTAGGACCGACCCACCGATTAACTACAGCAAAGTATTTTATGATTTTTTTTTACTCCACTCGCTCGCGGTGTTCGATTTGAAATTCTATCAACTCGGGTGACCCGAATACGGCCGTCGTTTCCGCGGAGTAAACTATTAATATTTCATTTGTGCATCCATGTTTTGAACTGCACGTATCGGCAAATTCTATGGTAGCTATATTATTAACCAATAGCTGTCGTCCACCCTGCTTGCTGCGGACCAAAGTTCGACGTGCGATTTCCGTTTCCGTTTGCTGGATTTGGATTATTCTGTTGTTCAACACTAGTTTACAAATGGCGGCGCCCATAGAGGCCTATTTCCGTTTCCGGTTGCTGGATTTTGGCGAAATCCTCTGTGGGTATTGTTTATGTATATATATATCTACCTATACGCGTGTTAGTCTTAAGCCTCCCCAGAGGGTGGGTCGGTATTATTGCTGTTAATATTATTATTGCTGTTATTATTATAATTATTATTTTTCCGGTGGTGTTTCTTTTGCTTCTTAAATGGTTTATTCAAACATATGGTTTATTCAAACATATTTTTGTTTCAACACCAAAGCAGTGGACTTTTCACAAAAATAAAATGTGTAAACAAACCTGATACACTAGCGTCACAAAAGAAAGAACATTGTCATTAATTATCGGGAGCGGGACGTAGCTCAGGCAGTAGAGTGTCCAACTGTGAAGGTGGGTCATCCGATCGATCCTGCTTGCAGTTTGGGCTATTTTCCGTTCCAACCAGTGGTATGTGCTGTCCTGTCTGTGGGAAAGTGCATATGAAAGACCCCTTGCTGCTTATCGGAAAGAGTAGCCTATGTGGCAGCAGCAGGTTTCCTCCAAAGAAATATGTCAGAATGACCAAATGTTTTAAGTCCAATAGCTGATGATAAAAATCAATGTGCTCTAGAGGTGTTGTTAAATAAAACAAGCTTTCCTTTTTGTTGTTTATTATCTGTTATTGTCACTACTCAGCTGTCACTACTACTGTTTACTACCTGATACTATAAACATACAGACTGTTCAGTGCCAGGTTCTCAGTGGGAAATTCTATCTGGGGATCGGTGATGTATGGTACTTTTTTTTTTTTAAAGTGCCACTTAGAAAATTGGGTCATCTGTTTAACTTTACATATTTTACCAGGTCATTTCTATTATTTGTCAAGCCTACAGTGTCATAATGTTCCTTGTAATCTACAGTTTTTATGCATTTCTTTTTGTATTCGTCTCTTTTTGCCTTGTGTGTCAAATACATGGCTAGTTCAGGTGCAAAAACAGACAAAGTGCCATGGTGGCCATTATGCCAGCAGCAAATGTGCATGGAACAACACCCATTCTTCTGTCTGTCAAACCGGGCGCGGTGGCCGAATCGGTAGAGCACAGGCCTCACGTGCGGAAAACCAGACGGGATGGCCAAATGAGTTAGAGTGTCCGTCTCCCGTGTTGGTAGACCATGTGATCGAACCCTGATTGAGTCAAACCAATGACTTAAAAATTGATACTTGTCGCTTCCTAGCCAGGCACTCGGCATTATTAGGTTAGGGCAAGGACTGGTTGGCTCAGTGTCAGGATAATGTGACTGAGTGGGATATCAGGTCATGGTGCTGGTGGCCTGGTCTCCCAGTGGGGCAGCACTATAAAGTCGCCATTAGTGCGCACTGTCACAAGTCGGTGCCTGTCCTGATATGACCTTAGGTGTTGCTAGGATGTAAAGCAACAACAAACAAACAAATCTCGCGCGGAAGATCGCTAGTTCGCGAGTTCGGTTCCCGGTCGAGTCAAACCAATGACTTAAAAATTGATACTGGTTGCTTCCTAGCCTGGTGCTCAACATTATTAGGACATTTTAGCTCGGAGTCAGGATAATGTGACTGAGTGAGATATCGAGTTATGGTGCCATGTCCTGATTTCCCAGTGGGGCAGCACTATAAAGTCACCATGATTGTGCACTGTCACAAGTCGGTACCTGTCCTGATGTGACCTAAGATGTTGCTAGGACTGAGTGGGATATCGGGTCATGGTGCCGGCGGCCTGATTTCCCAGTTGGGGCAGCACTATAAAATCGCCATGAGTGTGTAATGTCACAAGTCGGTACCCGGCCTGATATGACCTTAAATGTTGCTAGGACGTAAAACAACAAACAAACAATCTGTCTGTCAATAGTCGTGACAGTATGGGGGTGTTATAGTCGGTATTAAAAATGCAAGGTACGAGTGCAAGAGACAGCGTCCCACACTTGTAATCAGATTGTTCACTGATTGCAGTGGCCGAATCAGTAGAGCTCAGGATTTCCGTGTGGAATGTTGGGAGTTAAAGTCCCAGCCTAGTCAAAGCGATCACTTACAAAAGTGATGCTGATCACTACCTAGCCTGGCACTCGGCATCACTAGGATAGGACAAGGACTGTTAGCTCAGTATCAGGATAATGTGACTGAGTTGGAAATCATGTCATGGTACCAGCAACCTGGTCTTCCAGTGGGACAGCACTATAAAGTTACAATGAGTGCGCACTGTTACAAGTCGGTACCCGTCCTGATATGATCTTAATTGCTGCCAGGATATAAAACACAAACAAGCAAGCAAACACTATTTCTCTCCAGGCCTGGGAAGCCAGTTTCTTGGTCTGGACAACATTTGATTTAGAACAATAAAGCACTAAAACAAGCAAAAAGGTACCATGGTAACTATTATGCCAGCAGCAAATGTAAATGGACCAGCCCCCATTCTTGTTTGTTAATAGTTGTGGTTGTATGCGGGTTTTGTAGTCGGTATTAAAAATGTAAGGTACCAGTGCAAGAGACGGGGTCCCACACTTGTAATCAGATTGTTCACCAGACTGGGTCGCTGAATCGGTAGAGCTCAGGTTTCCCGTGGGGAAGTTCGGGAGTTAAAATACCAGCCGAGCCATCCCTCCCACCCATATCCTTCGCCATTGTCCCGAGATAAAAGATTTACCCCTGACTCTGTTCAGAGGTGAATAACAACCGTATGTAAAAGTTGGGAGAAAATGTGTCTCACCGTTGATGGTCTTAGTTTGGTATCCCTACCATATGTTGATTAAAATTCAATAGCTACAATCTCATTGTATATTTTGTCACTCCACATATATACTCTCAAGAGTGGTTAAGTCACATTTATATAACGTCATGGCATAATGATACAAAATCAATTCGAATTGATTGAGTCCATGAAGTAAATCGGCCATGTTTGAATGAACTGGTTCACCACCTTACTACCTTGGCCAATGAAAATGACTGCTTCCTGACCTAGATTGGTTTAATATCCAGGAACCACTCAACTTCCTGCCGTTGGCCGCCATGTGGATATGTGGGCTCTATCAATTCAAACTGTAAAGTTCATTTATCTACTGGATTTAATCTATTAATCAGTTAAAAAATTGTCGATGTTGTTCGCAACATGGGTAAGCTGGAGTCGGATTCTTATTCAAATGCCCGGTGGTGCTGCCTATACTCAAACTTTAACATTAAATATGTACATCGACGTCTTCCATGCCTACCAGGTCTTTTGGAACTACGCCGAGTAACCACGCAGAAATGGCAGACGTGCATATGTAAATTAAATATGACGTCGATAGACAAAATCTGTTACAAAGTTACGGGAATTTGGTGCGTTCTTGACTTTTCGGCCAGGCTAGCTGCTATATAAAGGGAGCAAAAACCCAAACTCGGCCACTACAACTTGGCGGCGGACGGCGACGGACATTCTACTCTGCCATCCCACCCACCCCACAATAAAAGACAAACTATAGGGCTTAAGCATCTCGGGGCCTTCTCTCATTATACTCACGCTTGTACGATTACCATTCTAGTGCATTAAAAAGTCCAAATATATACCATTCATCCGAGTCTGCATAGTTCAATTGTGGGTAAATGTAACAAGGTATGTGAAGAATATATTTTGCTTCTTAGATTAAGAATGTATGTGCTCATTTCATTTAGCAACAATTTCTCCACTTTTTCTAATGGGTTGTACTTCACCCCTACTCACACCAGACGGGATCGCCAAATGAGTTCAGCATCCGTCCCTCTTTTTGGTAGATCGTGGGATTCCAACCCACAGGTTCAAACCCTGGTCGAGTCAAACCATGACTTAGCAATTGATACTTGTCACTCCTTAGCCAGGCGCTCGGTATTATTAGGATAGGGCTGGTTGGCACAGTGTCAAGATGTTGTGACTGAGTGGGATATCAGGTCATGGTGCTGGTGGCATGGTCAACCCAGTGGGGCAACACTATAAACTTGCCATGAGTGCACACTGTCACAAGTTGGTATCCATCCTTTTCCCCACTTGCTCAATCGGACAAGTGACTGAATTTTCTATGTGCCCAAGTGGCAAAACTACTCGCCCAAGCCCAAGTCAGCCAATTGAAACTGAAATCTTCACATGCCCGACCGAGGAAACTAGGTGCCCCAGGCAACCGGGCAGTCCTTGTGGTCCTACCCTGCAAATGACAGGTGGCAATGGGGGGTTGGGGTGAGGAGTGGCGAAGGGAATCCGGAGTCTCGTGACTGGGATTAACTTGGTTGGGATTAAATCTAGGCGAGTGTGTTAAAAAAAACCTGTTTAAATAAATGTTATCATTGAACTATGCAGCTTCATTAAGAACACCAATATCTAAGTTGGATATATATATATATTTTACCTCGGTAAACAGCCTCAGGCTAGCCTCAGGCTAGGGAGAGAGGTAAGCACGTCCGGTACCAGCAATTAGCATATACAACTCACGACTGGATAACGTGTCGTTGGGTTGCTCCGGCAAAATTAGTCTACATACAAGCAAATACGCAGTAAGTATAATAAAAACTGTGGTTAGCTTAATTATGATGCATTAGAGCATCAATATGGAAAGTTTAGACTTTCCGTTGGTCCAATTTGGACGAGTTATTTGGTTATAAACAACCAAGGATAGAACACTCGAGTGGGTTTCGCGAAGGAACCAAACCGGTCATTAGCGGTTATGTCAACACCCGGGTCACCGTGTGACTATGGGTAGAGATGTGGGTTTCGCCCTATCTCATGTGGAAATTCTCTCGTACTCTAATAGAGAGTAATGTTGGAGATGCTCCTGGGTTTCTTTTATAGACTCCCCTAGACAAAACTTTTTCAGGCGTTTCTCCGAGTTTCGTAGCATTTTCTCCAACTTGTTGACGTAGTAGTCACAGGTGGGAGAAGTGTGCGGAACAGAGGGATGGGCGGGCCGATACACTGGTCCCGACCCCGCGTAAGGTTTGGGCTTGACCCACAACCCACGCACAAATTTAGCTTATTACGCCTGTGTTATAACGGTATAAACACGTTCTTTAACACCAATAGATGTCCAAATGAGTTTGAAACAACCATATTGTGACATATATATATACCGGGACTGATCAAAAATGTTTGTTTCAGTTCCCGATGGCCACGAAGCGGAGTAAGCGCGGTGCAGCAGCAGCCGAGGGGCGTGTTCCGAGTGGAGTGGACGAGGAGTACGACTCCTCACCTGTGTTGTCGGCAGGGCCGTCGACACAGCCCCGGGCGCATATCCTCTCCGACCCGGACGAGGACGCAGTGCCTGATGTGCCTGCGCCTCCAGATTGGGAGGCTCGCTTTGCAAGATTGGAAAGCCACATCTTGACTGCCAAATCGCCTGTGTCTCGGAAGCGGCGTAGGCCGAGTGTCCAAGAGGATTCATTTGAGGATTTCTTGGACACAGACTCGGCGGTGGAGCTTAAGGCTCCTCCTCCTCCTTCTCCTAAACGGAGGAAGAAGAAGAAACAGGTGATTTCTTCGGGTGATGAATTCACCAAGGAGCGGGCAGAGTCTGGTTTGCGCAAAAAGCGGAAGACTAAGTCCAAAAAGAAGAAGAGGAAGAGGAAATATTCTTCTTCTGAGTCGTCCACTGAGTCTACTTCTACGGAATCAGACTCAGACACCGTATATGAAGGGGTCTATGCGGACATTGGCACTAAAGTGGCTAAGAAGGTGGAGAAGCCAAAGGCTAAGCGGGTTAAAACCACTACGCTTATGCGCGAGACCGTGAATGGTCATTTTCGCACGTTCAAACCGGCGGAGGTTATCTCCAAGTTAGGAGATGAGTTAACAGGCATCATTAAAGAAATGGATCGGGATGTCAATATGACGGATGACCGTAAGAAGTTTGAGGATGTGTTGCACACAGTGCATAAGGCAGTGTTGGCTACCCTAACAGCTATTGTTCCTGTGGCTAATAGGATGCAGAGTGAAAATAAGTTCTCGTCTTTGGCTAAGACAATGGACAAAGGCATTGCAGTACTAGCGGCGGCAGGTAATTACCTGTCGTTTCGAAGATATGAAAATGTCTTCAAGTCAGTTTGCACAGATGCTGGCAAAGAAGTGGCTCGCTCTAAGAAGGTTACCGATAATGAGGGGAAGGAGTTTACGCTCTATCTTGCTCCAGAGCCGATTAAAGGGAAACCTTTAGATAATACCAAGATGTTTGGCGGTCAACTACAATACCTCTATAAAGAGGTAGAGACTGCAGCCAAGAGTGGCAAAAACATGGATGGCAAGAAGAAACAGGAAGTTCCTCGTTTCAAAAAGTCACGAGGGGATTTTCGTCCACGACGGTTCACCAGAGGAACCAGACCGAGTTCAAACTTCGGTCAAGGGTTTCGGGGCCGGGGCGCTCGCCCAGGCTGGACCGACAACACCGCACGGCCAATAGGTCGAGGGTTCAACTCGTCGAGACCTTTCCCCAGGGGCGGGTCCAAGTAGAGGTCCAAACACAAACTTTACAAGTCCCTGCAGCCTCTAAAAACACACAAACTGTAAGCAACTTTGTGGCTGGTAATATTAGTAATCATATTTCTGAGTGGCACAAAATTACTAGTGACCAAGAAATTATAGAAATAGTTAGGGGTGTTCAAATTCCTTTTACACAAATTCCTGTACAAAGTATAATACCTTTTCCATATAACATTCAACCAGTTGAACGAGACGCACTAACTAAACAGGTACATAAATTCTTTGAGAAAGGAATTATACAAAAAGTGACACACTGTTCAGGACAGTTTATTTCAAACATTTTCTCGAGACCGAAGCCTAATGGTGATGTTCGAATGATCCTGGATTTAACAATCCTTAATAAAAGGGTGGAATATCGACATTTTAAAATGTTCTCTCTAGATACGGCACGAGATCTGATTACACCAGATGCGTGGATGGCTAGTGTTGATTTACAGGATGCATATTATACGCTTCCCATAATGGAACAATACCGAAAATTTCTTCGATTTATTTGGGATAACCAACTCTATGAGTTTACCTGCATGCCGAATGGCTTAGCTTGTGCGCCACGTTTATTTACTAAATTGCTTAAACCTGTTTTCTCGGTAATGGCGAGGAAGGGTCATATAATGTTTCCATACATAGATGATTCTTTTATTATAGCATCAACACAAATTGGTTGTGTGAATGCAGTTTTGGATTTATGTGCATTACTCACTAAATTGGGGTTTTATGTACATCAACAAAAGTCAGTGTTTAAACCAACAAAACAACTCAAATGTTTAGGGTTTATTCTGGATACACAGTCCCTTACAGTGTCGATAACAGAACAAAAACTAATTAAGTTTATGACTACAGCGACTCAGCTTATTAAGTTATCAAAGCCAAAAATTAGACAGGTTGCTGTTCTTATTGGCATAATGACCTCATATGCACCTGCTGTGTTATATGGGAAGGCCCATATTAAGTCGCTAGAAATAGATAAAAATTTAGCGTTAACACGAACTAAAGGCAATTTTGAGCGAAAGATGTTTATTTCGCAAGAAGGGTTACAGGATATTGGATGGTGGATGCAACATATAGCAAGTTCACCAAATCCAATCCGCATGGCGGAACCTAATACAGTAATTACTACTGATGCTTCGTTAGAAGGTTGGGGAGCTCATCGAGATGGGGTCACAACAGGAGGTAGATGGCTTGATGATGAAAAATCAGACTATATTAATGCACTAGAATTGCGTGCTATTTATCTGGGCTTACGTAGTTTAGTAAAGATAAATAAATCACAGGTTAGAATACTAACTGATAATACTACTGCCATGGCATATATTCGTAACATGGGTGGAACCAAATCAAAGTCTTGCAATCAGTTATCTAAACTGATTTGGAACTGGGCACAGGCTCAACAAGTCTGGCTGACTGTAGCGCATATTCCAGGGTCACAAAATACACTTGCAGATTATAAAAGTAGAAATTTCCATGACCATTTAGAGTGGTCTCTCTCTACACATTTGTTTAACTTCGTTTGTGAAAAATGGGGTACACCTGAAGTTGACTTATTTGCATCACGAAATAATAACAAGTTACCCTGTTATGTTTCTTGGCATCCTGAACCGGATGCTTGGAAAGTAGATGCGTTTGCTATTACCTGGGAAAATAATTATTTTTATATTTTCCCACCATTTAGCATTATCAGCCGAGTAGTGAGAAAAATCGGCTTGGAAGGGACACATGCGATACTGGTGGTGCCCGATTGGGACACGCAACCTTGGCTGCCAGCAGTTTCACAACTGGCAAAAGATCGTATACGATTCCCAAGAAAACTCGGGAATCTGACGCACCACGGACCGCTAGTGGTTCACGGCGACGTGTCAACGACGCCCCTATTGGCATTCCTTTTCTAAGGAAGCAGCTACAGCAATTTGGATTGGACAGAATTACTGAGGATAGGATAGTATCGGATGCCTGGAGGCCAGGAACTGTCAAAATGTATACAACCTATTTAAAGAAATGGGGTGTACATTGTTTGTTAATGAAAGTTAAGCCAACAAATCCAAAGATTTCACAAGTAGCTCGGTTTCTTCGTTCTCTAGAGGATGAAGGACTTTCCTTTGGATCGATTAATGCGGCGAGGTGTGCGTTATCAATTATATTACCTAGAATTGATGGCGAAACAGTTGGAAAACATTATGTTATTTGTTATTTACTTCGTTCAATTTATCAAAGGAATCCTCCAAAACCAAAGTATAGTCGGTTTTGGGATGTTTCTATAGTATTTAAGTTGTTTCAGGCTTGGCCTCACAACTCGTGGTTAGATATAAAACAGTTAGGTTTTAAGGTCGCGGTCCTGTTATTGTTAGTAACCGGACACAGAGGACAGACGATTGTTGCTTTATCCTTAACTGGATTAGAAATAGACAAGCAACAAGCTACGTTTGATTTAGAAAAATTGCTTAAATCGAACACGTTAGGTGACCCTTTATCAACGGTTCACTTAGACTGTTTTCCGAATGATCGGAAATTATGTGTTGTGTCGGCCATACGGGCTTATATATACAAGACAAAGGATTTACGTGCATCACAACAACTATTAGTGAGCTTTATAAAGCCACATAAGGCGATTTCACGAGACACACTTGCCAGATGGACAATTACGGTGTTGAAATTGGCTGGAGTGGATACGAGTAAATACTCTTCCCACTCAACTAGAGGAGCCATGGTCTCCAAGGCACGGGTGCTTGGTATTTCTGTGAAAAGAATACTAGCGCATGCAGGCTGGAAGACGGCTAAGTCGTTCGCAAAACATTATAATAAACGACTAGAAAAGCCTACCGGCGTTGCAAAGCGTCTTCTCGCCAACTAACAAGAATAGGTGAGAACAAAAATTTAGAATGTTATAATAATAAGAAAGAATGATATTAAGGATAAAAATGAATTATGTAAAGGTCTCCCTAGCCTGAGGCTAGCCTGAGGCTGTTTACCGAGGTAAAATAGTATAGTTATACGAGTCTTACCTTGGTACAGATGATGGATAACTGTTGTTTTACCGAGGTATAAGCCTCGGATAGATGTGGGCTAGGGCCCTCCCGCCACACCCTGCCACATCTATTCCGTTGGTGTACCTTTTCGGTAAAGTAATAGTATCCATTGTTTGAAAGTCATTTTTATCCTCAATAAGTAGGTTAAGATTGCTGGTACCGGACGTGCTTACCCTCTCCCTAGCCCACATCTATCCGAGGCTTATACCTCGGTAAAACAACAGTTATCCATCATCTGTACCAAGGTAAGACTCGTATAACTATACTATATATATATATATATATATATATATATATAATATATATATATAATATATATATATATATATATATATGTGTTCAAATGTAGATAAGTGTTTTGGTTTTGAACCATCGATGCTTTCTTCAGACTCTGAAGCTTTAATTATACAGTATAACCCCTTTAAACCAAACTTGAAGGGACCCTAGAAATGTGTTTGGATGAACCAATCATTGGTTTAACTGAGCTTTGACTTTGACTTTGAGTAAGCGTGTATTGCACATGTAATATACAATGTATGTGGACACTTTGATTATTGTTTTTTATGTATATACAGTATAACCCCGTTAAACCAAGCTCGGTTAAACCAAACGATCAGTTAATCCAAACTTTTATCATATAAAATAGTCGATGGGGGTCTCAGATGACCTTTTAACCACATGAAAGTTTGGTTTAACCGTACCGGAAGGGCCTGGGGTCCGACAATTCTTTTTTTATTAACCAATAATTTGGATTAACCAAGCTTGGTTTAACGGGGTAAAGCTAAGATTCGTTATACGTGGCATGCGGTATGCGAATGGGAGGATTCCTTGTATGCGGTATGCGGCATGCGGCACACGACTGGCTATATTTTTAAAATAAAAATATACGAGTATACTCCATACTGCACTGTATATAACCTAATATGGCATTTATAGCTATGTACCTCTTGGTTCCCCACCACCACCACTACCATCTGTTTCCCCTCCCCACCCCTGTGTGTGACCGTTCCGTAATGATCAGTCGCCTCTCCTCGTCTAAAACTAATGGACACGTGCAACTGAGGTTTCTATTCGCATGCCGCACCGATGGCTACAGGGACCGATCGAGTTGCCGCATTCGCATTCCCATACCGCGTATAAGGACTGTAGCCCATTGACTTCAAGGCGTTTCAATTTTTTGCCGCATTCGCATTCGCATTCGCATACTGCGTGTAAGGAATCTTAGCTTTATACTGTATTATGCTGTCATGAGACATGGTCGACTGTTCATTCTATATATGTTTTATAAAGGATTTTTACAAAAGAAAAAAAGAAAAAACCTTTGTTAGTTGTATTATTATGACATTTTCAATGTGTTTAAGTCAACGATTACTCATTTCTTTTTCACACAGGCAAGGCGCAGAGGAATTTAGGTAAGCATCCTAATTCAGCAACGCGGAACCCATATGAGTCGTTTCATGGTAAATGGGGCCAATGTATTTTCCAGTATGTAATGGTCAAAAACAATTATGGAAAGAGTAGAGGAGGTATTTTCTTGATAGAATTGGTATTCTTACATTTTGGAGGTCTAATGTGACAGTAAAATTAAGGCCAATATTTTCATTAAAAATAATATGGTGTTTTAAAGGCATGAATTTGTTACATGGAGAATGTGGACTTTTCTACAGCCTACTAGAACTTTATTTTACATAGAATATTGCCTGTTAGTCAATTAAATAATAAAAGGAGACTCGTACTTGAAATAAATGTTCATTTTGCATGCATATATATTTTTTTTATATCTAATATTACATGCTATTTAAACTGGTTCTGGACATAACTGTTGTGTCCCCTGCTTATTTCCTGATTGCTTTGTCAGGGAATATGCTATTCCGTGAACACCAGAGCTTCAACAAGAAAACCCATGGTACTGTTGCATATGCAAGCCTATTTTGGAGTACCATGACTAGTAATATAATTTTCCTAGTAAGCTGTATAAAAACAAATTGAAATTGAAGTCCCATTTTATTTTTAGTGTCCCCTTCTATTCTGTTACATCCACAACTCAAAATTGGGAAGATAATCATCCTATGCAGATTTCTTTCCAGTGCATTTCAATACTATGGGGATCACAACATAAAAATTAATTGTTTCATGCAATAAATTTTCTTAAATAATTGTTTTGATTAATAAATCCACACTTGTTGATTAATAAGTCCATATTTAGGGCTGGCTACTCAATTCGTTCTTGTTTTTTATTTTGAACTTCATTTGCCCCATTTCAATGCCTTGAAAAGCCTGTACAATTTAACCTATGTTTGGTAATTTGTCTTGAATACCCTTGAATTCTATTAATCTGTCCCCACTGACCTAAATTAGTTCGAAATCGGAATTCGCCATTGTTTCCCCCCTCCTGAAATTCAAATGAAAATAGTCTTGAATTCCTATCAAAAATCGTCTTGAAATAGCCTTAAATTCCATATCTTCATATGTGTATGGACCCTGTCTTGGATGTTGTCAGGACATAAAACCCCAACAAACAAATACTAGCATGTGGGGTTTACACAGGTCTTAAGCCGTGTTTACACGGGGAATTGTAAAGCGAATTAGACAAAGCGAATTATATGAAGCGAATTAGTGGCGCGTCTACACACGGAGCGGTTTAAGGCGGAAATCGATATCTGCGCATGAGCAAGTCCATACGAACCAGTGCTTAAGCTAGTTCGCTTCATATAAACCACCTCGCGAGGTGGTGTACATAAAGTGAATCATATGAAGCGAATCAGCCCTAATCCGCCTCAGAGTCGCGTTTACACGGCGAATGTGAGGCGAACTAGGCAAGGCGATTTATATGAAGCGACTTAACTCGCCCGTGTAAACACGGCTTTATTTGTGGCGGGTTTAGTCTAGTATTTTGTGGTGGTAATGTCGTCTGCTATCAATTAAAAAGATTAAAACATGATTTACTGCTAGCTTTGAGATTATCATGGGAGAAAGACTGCCGCACGCACGCACGCACACACACACACACGCACACACACACGCACGCACACACTCACGCACGCACGCACACACACACACATACACACACACACAGACACGCGCACGCGCACGCGCACGCACACGCGCACACACACACACACACACACACAGACACACACGCACATACACACGCGCGCGCACACACACACACACACACACACACACACACAGACACACACACACACACACACACACACGCACACACACGCTCGCACGCACGCACCGCGCGCGCACGCGCACGCACACGCACACGCACACACACACACACACAAATTCGGATCCACAGCCCTGCCAATCTCACTGCCAAAAGAAAGCATGCAGTAGATAACTACTTAACTGAGGGGAACCAGGGGCGTAGCTAGACCTTTAACGGTGTGTACTCCTAATTTTGGCAGGGGGTTTAGGGGGCCGCTCAAGCTGGCGGATTTTACACATTTTAGACTTGAGTTTTCGACACTCCGGACTACTACATGCCTCCTCTCTCTCTCACTCTCTCTCTCTCTCTCCTCTCTCTCTCTCTCCTCGCTCTCTCTTTCTCTCCTCGCGCTCACACTCTCTCTCTCTCCTCTCTCCCTCCCTCCCTCCCTCCCTCCCTCCCTCCCCCCCTCCCTCCCTCCCTTCCCACCCTCCCTTCCCCCCCCCCCTCCCCCCCTCCCTTCCCTCCCTCTCTCCCTCTCTCCCTCTCTCACCCCCTCTCTCTCTCTCTCCCTCTCTCCCTCTCTCCTCTCCCTCTCTCCCTCTCTCCCTCTCTCCCTCTCTCCTCTCTCCCTCCCTCCTCCCCCTCTCCCTCTCTCCTCCCTCTCTCCCTCTCTCCCTCTCTCCCTCTCTCCCTCTCCCCCTCTCCCCCTCTCCCCTCTCCCCCTCTCCACCTCTCCCCCTCTCCACCTCTCCCTCTCTCCCTCTCTCTCTCTCTCTCTCTTTTTAGGGAGGTGGTCCGTTTAGGGACGTTTTTTAATCGTTACCATTGGAGGTGGTCAGTTGGAGAGGCTTTACTGTATGGTGTTCAAAATTAGCCATTAGCTATGCTTAACTGTCCTTCCGTCCTGATATGACCTTAGATGTTGCTAGGATGTAAAGCAACAACAAACAAACAAACCTTAACTGTCCGCTTCCGGTCTTTGTTCTTATTTGTTTTCAGGGGTGAGAAGCTGACTGGAGTTCCCGTTCTCTTCATTCCCGGGAACGCAGGCAGCCACAAACAAGGTACGTGAGTCAACCAACCAGCGTCTGTGTTTCATGTTATATTCGCGCATCAAGATGAGGCGATGAGGTTGGTTCTCTGTACTCGATCCGCAAAGACGAACGAAAAGAACACAAACACCATAGTGTCGGTCCCCATCTTTATTCTGCCCACAGGTTGGGCACTTGCTTAGTCATGGAATGACTCCGAGGCACTTGACTTGACTTCTGGCGGGTTTGTAACCTTATGACGGTTAGCAGCTGCAGAACTATAGCAATATAGAGAGGTACCGATAAATCGGTCCAATCTTTGGTTGAAGATTAATCTTCTGGTGGGACGGTTGTAGAAGCTGGGGATGTCTTTACAACAATTAAACGACGAATCGTTGGGGAGGCCCCAAATCACTCCGGTCCGGCGGTAGCGCAGCACTCGGATCCAGTCGACAGCAGCAAGGGTTTTGGAGGAAGGGACAGGTAAAGGTGGGTCCATCGGTTCCAGCAACAAGAACAAAGCGAGAGAAACGATAAGGTAAAGGGCCCCACCCAAGCAAACAACTCCCTTGATCAGGAGAAGTATGCCTGGGAGAAGAATAAAAGGGTAGAGTATAGGAAAGAGAAATGAGGAGAGTTGAGTCAAAGGACCGTGTCTATTTGGTCTATGATGACCAGCCGGCGAGCCAAAGACACGGACAGAGTAAGAGCAGAAAGTGAAATGCTGGTAGGCTCCCCCTCCTGGAACTCTTTTCAGGCATTATCAAGGAGGAGCATGGCCAGCAGAGAGGAGATAGAGAGAGGTGTGGACGAAGTGCGGTCCGGATAGGAAGTGCTCCGAGGCATGTGTTGCAGGCTCTTAAATACTCTGCCCAGCAGGGAGGTGGGACGGGTGATCATCTGACCATGAGTGTGGTGGCACTGTTGTCCGTTATAAATAGGTGACCTATCCCCTAAGCTAACACTTGCCGCACAGGCCGTGGTTGTGCAGAGAGGAAACAGTGCAGCAGGCAGGTCTGGCCTCACTCACCATACTGCAGTGGTCTTTGAAAACAAATTTTGCTTACTAGCCAAAGTTCCATTAAACCACTCAAGTTCCATTACTCCACTCAAGTTCTGTTAGCCCACTCAAGTTTTGTTAACCCACTCACGTTCCGTTGACCCACTCAAGTTCCATTAATCCACTCAAGTTGTGTTAAAGTTGCATAGTCCGATGAAAACATAAACTTTTCAAAACCAAAACAATTATTGAGATTTGATTCTACATATCTAACTTAGATGCTGGTGCACTTATTAAACATTTGTCGTCACATATAAGTGAATACTGAGTCAATTAATATAACCAGTTACTGCAGAAGCCTATGGTGATAGAGTTTTGGCAAGCTTGCCAAAATTAATTTAGCATGTTTCCATTTCAAATATCTCAAAAGTTAGCGATTTAAAATAAAAGTTACTTCAAACTAAAGTAAGGTAGATTATAATGAACAGCCCAATATGTTTATCTCAGAAAATGAGAGAAACTCAAAACCATCGGACTATGCAACTTTAACTCTATCCACTTCCTAGCCTGGCGTTTGGCATTAATAGGATAGGGCAAGGATGGGTGAGCTCAGTGTCATGATAATCTGACTGAGTGGGATATCAGGCCATGGTGCCGGCGGCCTGATTGGCCAGTGGGGCAGCACTATAAAGTCGCCGTGAGTGCACACTGTCGCAAGTCGGTAGGTACCAGTCCTGATATGACCTTAGATGTTGCCAGGACGTAAAATTCCCAACAACCAAACAAAGCGTCTACTGTCGCCATTCATGGCTTCTAGGGGGCGCCACATGGGCACCACTTAGTGGTTATGTATTGCTTCCAACAGAGTGTTTTTACCGATTTTTGTCCGCCCACTGGTCCCCTCGGAAGGTCGGGAGTCTCGTGGTCTCCCGGGTCGAGAGTCAAACCAATGACTTCAAAATTGATAGTCCCGGCGCTCGGCATTAATAGGAAAGGACAACTACAAACAAACAAACAGTTGGTTGCTTGTTGGAGTTTTACGTCCTTGCAACATCTAAGGTCATATCAGGATGGGTACCGACTTGTGACAGTGCACACTCATGGAGACATTCTAGTGCTGCCCCACTGCCAAATCAGGCTGCCAGCACCATGACCCAATATCCCACTCAGTCACATTATCCTGATACTGAGTTAACCAGTCCTTAGCCAATCCTATTAATGCCGAGCACCAGGCTAGGAAGCGACAAGTATCAATTTTATAAGTCATTGGTTTGACTCGACCGGCAACCGAACTCCCGACCTTCCATACGCGAGGCCCACGCTCTATCGATTTGACCACTGCGCATATGTTGGAATGGCCGTAAAAAGGCCTTACATTTGGTCAGTGAAAAATCTGTGTGAACCCCAGTACATCGGGAGTTTGCTTCCCGGTCGAATCAAGCCAATGACTTATAAAATTGATACTTGTTGCTTCCTAGCTTGGCGCTCAGCATTAATAGGATATGGCAAGGATGGGTTAGCTCCGTGTCATGATAATCTGACTGAGTGGGATATCAGGTCATGGTGCTGGTGGCCTGATTTGCCAGTGGGGCAGCAGTATAAAGGCACCCTGAGTGTGCACTATCACAAGTCGGTACCCATCCTGATATGACCTTAGATGTTGCCAGGACGTGAAACTCCAACAAACAACCAACCAACCAACCTCCTCTGTCTGTATTCAACAGTTCGCTCCTTGGGGTCCGTTGCTTTGATGATGGCCGCGTCCAGAAAGACAAACTTTCACTTCGACTTCTTCTCCCTCAACCTTAACGAGGTAAGATAACAAAATGGCGTCTGCCTAATTTGTCGGAGTACAGGTTCCACTAGATAAAAGATTCACCCCGTACTTCCAATACAGGGGTGAAAGACAACGTCGTCTAAATACGGGCGAAAATAGCTTTAGTATGGAACAAGAAGTAGAATGCCTGGCACCAGTGTCAAATGGCTACTTATATCAGCACAGAGTTGGTGAAATGGGAGAGAATGCAAAAAGACAAAATGTCGGCCAGAGAACGCCATCGATTTCACTTTTAAATTGCATTAAAGTATATGTTTTATTATATTTTCCAACTCAAAAGTAGCGGGTAAACATGAAGACATAAATGTTACTTCTTAGATTGTGAAGTTAGGCTCTCATAAACACTCATTTCATTAGCCCGATTTTTCGGCCGTTTTAATATACGGCTGGTCTTCACCCATGTACTACAAGTACCGGGTGAATCTTTTATCTAAGGTTCCACAATCCCATATCCGAAATTCTGAAAATCGAAAAACTCCGAAAACCGAAGTTTGTTCTTCTCCGTACGGCATATAAATGAATTAATACTATTTATAGTTTTATTTACCCATATAGTGTGAGTATTCGTACGTTTTTAGTGTTGTATTAATGTTTGATTATGGAACGCTACCCCAGCCCAGACTCCGCTGGGGTTTGGGGCATGTGTGAGTCCGTGTATGTATGTATGTATGTATGTATGTATGTATGTATGTATGTATGGATGTATGTATGTATGTATGTGGGTCACTCTCCTGAAAACTGGTCAGCATGGGATGGGATTTTAAAACATCAATAAAAAATACTTCCTACTTATTTTTTTCCTTATGCTTTTCATATTCATGCTTTTCATATTCACGTTCAGATTTGATGTAAGAATTAAGGGAAATAAAATTAACTGTGTGCAACTTTGGTCGTTTTAGTTATGAAGTGTTTTTGTACCAAAAAACCATTTGTAACATGACATATGGGACATGGTTGAATCCTTACTAACATCTTGTATTGCATTGATATATCAAACAAAGCTGTTTCCAAATGAAAAAGGAAGTATCTGTTAACATGTATACATGCTTAAATTAAAAATTATTTGATGTCTTCAGAAATAACATTACAAATTTCTGTCACAGATGTAATCAGTGGTGTCTGGATGCCACACAAATATTGTACACTAATTATTCAGTGAATAAAGCATGGCTGGGAATCACTTTTTAAAAATTATCAATATAAGCACTACATATTTATGTGTATTATGCTATGATTAATATGCTTCTAAGTATGAAATTATTTAATTCTGCTTAGATTTGTATTAAGCAGACTGTGTGGTGTCCTAAACATGTGTTACATCTGAGCAACACATGTTATACTGCCATAAGACATAGCTTAATCATGGACTACACCTTTATTTTTTATCTCACTAATTTATATTTTACATAGATGTAAAGCGGAGATTTCTAGCTTTCATTTGCAACCAAAGAATAAAAGAAATTCAAATATTAGATTTTAACTCTCCATGTGACACTTCTGGCCAGTTTTCAGGAGAGTGACCCATATATGTATGTATGTATGTATGTATGTATGTATGTATGTATGTATGTATGTATGGATATTGTCACAATATTCAGCAATGGGATTGTGGACCTGTATATATTTATGTTTGTTTTGATTTTGAAGAAAAGATCCATTCACAAGTATTCTTCAACATATTCTTTTTAAAGAAAGAAAGAAACAAACAAACAAAAGGCATCTTTAATCTTTGATTAAACAATAAAATAGCTTCACCATATTTAATGATTTTGGAAATATGAATTTTGTGACTAAAACATAACGGCGGAAGTGAAATTGGCAGCAGCTCCCGCCCCCTGTTGGGCGTTACCAGCAGGACACCATACAACACCACCCCGACACAACGTCCTCTCCACTCCACTCGCTGGTTCATAACTAATCTCGCTCCGTGTAATTCTGTTCCAGGAGCTGTCTGGTTTGTTTGGTGGCGTGCTGTGGAAGCAGACCGAGTTCGCGCACCAATGCCTGAAGCACATCCTGACGTTGTACGGCGAGGAGAAGCCCCGCTCTGTTGTCGTCGTTGGACACTCCATGGTGAGACCGACCAGACGGGATGTCTGAATGAGTTGAGCGTCCGTCTCCCGTTTTGGTAGATCGTGGGATTCGAACCCATGTGTTTGAACCCTGGTCGAGTGAGATCAATGACTTAAAAATTGATACTTGTCTCTTCCTAAACAGGTGATCGGCATTATTAGGATAGAGCAAGGACTGGTTGGCTCAGTGTCAGGATAATATGACTGAGTGGG
The DNA here is from genome assembly GCA_030323885.1 of Branchipolynoe longqiensis. NCBI lineage: Eukaryota > Metazoa > Annelida > Polychaeta > Phyllodocida > Polynoidae > Branchipolynoe > Branchipolynoe longqiensis. The sequence continues at coordinate 89,154,908 of CM059192.1, forward strand.
ATATCAGGTCATGGTTTCCCAGTGGGGCAGCACTATAAAGTCACCATGAGTGTGCACTGTCACAAGTCGGTACATGTCCTGATATGACCTTAGATGTTGCCAGGATGTAAAACTCCAACAACCAACCAACCAACCATGGTGAGACCTGTGTACCGGCACTCACCTACTCAGGTGAACTGCCACATACATGGGTAGCAACACAGTAGGGAGCCTAGATGCAGAAGATCGGGAGTTCGATTCCCGGTCGAGTCAAACCAATGACTTACAAAATCGCTACCTAGCCTGCCACTCGGCATTAATAGGATAGGACAAGGACTGGTTAGCACAGTATCAGGATAATGTGGCTGAGTGGGATATCGGGTCATGGTGCTGGCAGCCTGGTCTCCCAGTGGGGCATCACTAGAAAGTCCTCAAGAGTGTGCACTGTCACAAGTCAGTACCCATCCTGATATGACCTTAGATGTTGCTAGGATGTAAAGCAACAAACAAACAGGCAGATAGCCTGATGATTACGGCGCTTTCCTCGGAATGGAAGACTATGTGTGTTCGAATCGCGCACTAGGCACGATGTCCCCATTTGTTTGCTGCAGATCCATGACACTGGTGCCGTGACCAGGATGCTGTAGATGTTGGGCGCTGTATGGTGACCTATGGAAAGACAATGAAGGCTACCTGGACACTTAAAACCCAGTCAGACAAACAGCGCTTTCCAACTACAGTATGACCCCGTTAAACCAAACTTGAAGGGACCCTAGAAATTTGTTTGGATTAACCAATCATTGGCTTAACCGAGCTTTGGCTTTGACTTTGACTTTGAGTAAGCGTGTATTGCACATGTAATATACAATGTATGTGGACACTTTGGTTATTGTTTTTTATGTATATGGGTCAGGATCACGAAAAGAGGCCAATTGGTGGAAGTTGTCGGCGTCGAGCATGGATGTTGGCATCGATCAGTATAATTATAATTTAGCATTGACAGAGGTGTTAGAAAGTCTTTAAATTTATCCTGAATGTAAAGATCGAGAAAATACAACAACCATATTTTTTTCTAGGATAATTTAATATAAAACAAAGAAATGCATGAGACTTTAAGAATTGCGATGCGGACATCTGTTAAAGTTGTCGGCGTCGATCATTGGATGTCGCCGTCGATCGGTATAATTATAGTTTAGCATTGACATAGATGTTGGAAAGTCCTTAAATTTATACTGAATATAAAGGTAGAGAAAATACAACAACCTTATTTGTTTCTAGGATAATTTAATATGAAACAAAGAAAGGCACTACACTTTTAAGAATTGCGATGCCGACATCTTCACTTGACCACCGATTGGCCCGTTTTCGTGAGGCTGACTCATATACAGTATAACCCCATTCCCAAGCTCGGTTAATCCAAACTTTTTTTCCGGCAACGCGGCAAAATACTACCATTTATCATATAAAAAAGTTGGTGGGGTCTCAGATGACCTTATAACCACAGGAAAGTTTGGTTTAACCATACCGGAGTGGCTTGGGGTCCGACAATTTTGTTTGGATTAACCAATAATTTGGATTAACCGACTTTGGTTTAACCAACTTTTTTATATGATAAATGGTAGTATTTTGCCGGGCTGCCGAAAAAAGTTTGGATTAACCGATCGTTTGGTTTAACCGAGCTTGGTTGAACGGGGTTTTACTGCATATAGGAGCCCATCTACCTATTGTCTAGATAAAAGATTCACCCCTAGCTGCATAGATTGGTTGGTTGGTTGTTGGAGTGTTACGTCCCGGCAACAGGACAGGTACCGACATGTGACTGTGCAGTCATGCTGACTTTATAATGCTGCCCCACTAGAAAATCAGGTCGCTAGCACCATAACCGATATCCCACTCAGTCACATTATCCCGATATGCTAACTAGTCCTTGTCCTATCCTATCAATGCCATGCACCAGGCTAGGAAGCGACAAGTATCAATTTGATATGTCATTGGTTTGACTCGACCGGGAACGGAACTCCCGATCTCCCACACGCGGTGCCCGCGCTCTACCGATTCGGCCACGACGGCCGGGCAGTGGGTGAATGACAATCCTGCTTAAATCTGAGCAAAAACTGCTTCAGTAGGAATTTACTGTGGAGTAGGTGGTTCCAGTACGCAGTGTTTATCTATGTGGGCTCAAAGTTGAGAAATTTAGCGAGAGTGCAAAGAAACAAGATGGTGGCCACAGAAAGATCTTGCCAACCTGTTTGCACTGCGGGAGGTCCCAGCGGCGTATGAAGCGTAAGTGTAGCGTATGCCTGGCGTATGGCTACCGTATATCGACGTATGCAAAGCATATGATGGCGTATTGGGACGTATTTTGATGGTTGGAGGCGACAGGACCAGCGTATGAGTAACGTAGGCCGCCGTATACCGAACGTGCTCCTAACATAACCCGACGTACCATTAACGTACACATAGCATATGAGGAACGTATGAGCCACATGTCGACACACGAAAACTTTGAACATGCACAAAAATTGTTTCGGAGCCTCAACGCACACCAACGTATGACGCCGTATAACGCCGTATGGAAAGCGTACCCGACGTATGCCCAACATATACATAACGTATGACGCCATACGCCGACGTGTTGGTCGAAAATCAAATACGTTGGCATACGCTAAGGCTATACGCCGTAGTGTGACATCCCTTTTACAGAACGTTGTGAGTACACCAGAGACACCCTCTGGGTGTCGGTTCAAAGTACGGCTAACCTATGCCGACTTACCCATAACGTGTGCATAATGTACGCCGATGTACGCCCAGCGTACGTCCAGCGTATGAGAACCATATGGGCCACACGCCGGCATAAGTTGAACATTTCGAACATGCACAATTCTTTTTTTGCCGCTTGACCTATGACCACCTATGAAGAGCGTATATGATGTATGCCCGACCTATGCGTAACCTATGACAGCGTATGACGACGTATTGGTCGAAAACCGCATACACGGGCATACGCTAACGCGATAGGTCGTAGTGTGACAGGCCCTTTAATAGATTATAGCGATCAACCTGATATACTTATTTTTAAAATATGGCAGAAACTGACAACCTTCGGATTGTGTAACTTTAATGATACATAGTCTGATGAAATATCAAATTTTCAAAACCAAAACAATTATCTAGATTTGATTTTACATATATACTGTAGATACTGATGAACTTATTAAACATTTGAGGCCATATACTGACTCAATTTAATAGAACTTGTTACTGCTGAAGCCTATGGTGTCAGAGTTTTGGCATGCTTGACAAAATTAATATGGCATATTTGCACATCAATTATCTCAAAAGTTGGCCATTTAAAATGAAAGTTACTTCAAAGTAAAGTAAGGTAGATTAATGCAATCACTTTGAGTTTAAGATCTTTATCTCAGAAAAATGACAGAAAGTCAAAACCATCGGATTATGTAACTTTAAGCAAAATGTACTGTTGTACTAACTGTGCTGTTGGTTTTTCAGGGTGGTTTAGTAGCACGGGCCCTCTTCGCCCTGCCTGGATTCAACCCCACAACTGTCACCACCATCATCACGCAGGCGTCGCCCCACCAGGTAGGAGCATGGTTTGTTGGAGTTTTAAATCCTGGCATCATCTAAGGTCAGGATTCGAACAATCTTGAAAGGGCCTTGAATTTTAAGGTGTCACAAGTATCAAGTTTGTGAGTCATTAGTGAGTCATTGGTATCTAAGAGCCTGCAACACATGCCTCATTGGCTTTGGCAAGTCATGGGACTCGAAACCCTGAGTCAAAGTAATGTCTTTAAAATGTATACTTGTCGCTAACTAGCCTGATGTTTACCATTGCTAGGATAAGGCAATACTTGTCACTACCTAGCCTGGCGTTCGGCATTACTAGGATAGGGCAAGGAGTAGTGGAATGAGGAAGCCCATTAGACAGTTGGTCGATAGAAAGCCAGAGCCTACACTTTTAGTGACCCGAGGGATTTTTAAGCTCCCAAACCACATAGCCATAGTATGAGAGCAACTGGCCTTTGATGATGCTGTAAGTTATACACAGCGGTGGAAATCGAAATTGGCAGAAGTGATGGCATCAGGCATGGGGAATCAAATCACCGACCTTCAGATTATGAGTCTGACCTAGAAAAAAGTAAGACACTCTAACCACTCTGCCACATAGAACACACCATATCATTAAGTTTTGTTTCCAGTTTGTTTCGTATAACTGACAATTTAGTTTCCTCTGATGCAGGCGCCCGTCATCAGCCTTGATCTGGAAATGACAGCGTTCTATCGCATCGTCAATGACTACTGGCGCGCGCACGTCAACACGTCACTCAAGTACGTCAACGTCTTCTCCACCGGGGGTGGCTTCAGGGACCTCATTGTCAGGAACACACTCGTCACCATGAAGGGGGTGAGTCAGTGGGTGGGCTTCTCATCCTCACGCACAATTTCTTTTTTAATTAATAAATTTCTTTTTTAATCAATACATTTCTTTTTTAATCAATAAATTTCTTTTTTAATTAATACATTTCTTTTTTATTTAATCAATTTCTTTTTTAATTAATAACTTTCTTTTTTAATTAATCAATTTCTTTTTTTTAAATTAATTAAAATTATGTGATCTCATATCCGACTCAGTCACATTATCCGGGCACTGAGCCAACCATGCCTTGCCCTATCCTAATAATGCCGAGCGCCTGGCTAGGAAGCGACAAGTATCAATTTGTAAGTCATTGGTTTGACTCGACCAGAGGGAGACGGAGTAGGAGTCAGAGGTGTGTGAGTGGCAGGTTGGTTGCTACACTAAGTTAATCATCTTATCTCACACTCCCGTCCTGATATGACCATATATGTTGCTAGGACGTTAAACCCCAACAAATAAATAAATAATAATCTTATTTCACATTTCTCAGCTTGCTGCAAACGGGAGGCAACACACCACATCTGTAAGTCACACTTTCCAGACTTTTTGGTTTTCTTTTTTTGTTGGTACTGTTAGCATGTATGCTAGTAACTGAAGACGATGAACTAATGTTTTTGGTTTTGAGGCTAATGTTTGAGAAACTATTAAAAGGTTGTACAGAAACTAAATGTCATGCCTGAAGTAGTGTGACCCATTTGTTTTAGTGCGATGTCAGGTAAAATCAGGGTAGATCAAATATTCACCTCTGACTCTGTTCAGAGGTGAATTACAATCCTATGTAAAAGATGGCTCTATCAATTCAGACTTTACAGTTCATTTATCTACTACTAATACTAGACTTAATCTACTAATCAGTTCAGAAGTTGTGGGTAAATATATCAAGGTATGTGAAGAATATATTTTGCTTTTTAGATTAAGAATTTATGTTCTCATTTCATTTACGCATATTTACTCCACTTTTTATATATGGTTATTCTTCACCCCTACTCAGACTAATGTAGTACAGGGTGAATCTTTTATCTATTATCAGGGATGAAAGATCTCCGCCATTTGGCGGATTTCCGCGATTTTTTATATTTACCGAGTAACGTTAAAGCTGCATAGTCCGATGAAAACATCAAATTTTCAAAACCAAAACAATTATCTAAATTTGATTCCACATAGATACGGGTGCACTTATTAAACATTTGTCACCACACAGAAGAGAATACTGAGGCAATTGAATGGAATCTGTTACTGTAATAGCCCATGGGGTAAGAGTTTTGGCATGCTTGCCAAAATTTAATTTTGTATGGTTTTCCACTACAAATATCTCAAAAGTTAGCCACTTAAAATAAAAGTTACTTCAAGTTAATATAAGGTACATTATAACGATCAGTCTAATGTATTTATCTCAGAAAATGTCAGAAACTCAAACTACTAGTCAAAGCCATCGGTCTATGCAACTTCAAACAAAATGCCAAAGAATCAGGATATATATATATATATATGACAACAATTGGATATTTGGAATCTCGTTCTTTTATGACCTTAGATGTTGCTAGAACATAAAACCCAAACAAGAAGTAGTTAGGAATGGGCGATAATATAGGCACAACAAAGATAGTTGAAACCTGGCTTCGGGCATTTTCCCCCGATTTCCTGACCGTGCTAATCCTATGGGGGAAATAATCGTTTTCGCAGAAATTTGCCGTCAGTGTAATAAACTCAGCTTCTTTTCCACATTTGTTGCCGGAGACCACTTTCATCCCCGTATAATAATCATGTTGCTAAAAGGATGGACAGAAACAAAACATCAAACATCCTAAAAGGATGTAGATGAACTAAATGTCCCACATGAATTATAAGACATATTTGTTTATAGTAACAGTAGTTATACAGGGATGAAAGATCTCCGCGATTTTGCGATTGTTGATATTCACTGGTTAACGTTCACAAAATGTCAATATATTTGATAGCTATAGATACATATAGCAATTAATTAGTCAGAATCCTGTTCTTATATTACCTTAGATGTTAGTAGAACATAAAACCGAGATGAGAAAGTTAGGCATGGGCGATTGATAACACAGTCACAATAAAGTCAGTTAAAATCTGACTTCTGCATTTTTACGCGATTCCCTGATTGTGCTAATCCTATTGGTGGTGGGGGGGGGGGGGGGGGGGGGGGGGGGGGGGGGGGGAGGAATCCGTGTTTTCACAGAAATTCGCCTTTAGCGCCAAGGTCTCGACCTGATTTCCGTGTTTTTTGTTGGAGACTACTTTCATCCCTGAGTTATAAGAGCATTAATACAGTAAACCTGATCCATGACTAATTTATTTTAGTGGTTTTATTTGTTTGTTTACAGACCATGTCGGTGCCAAAGGCTTGGACGTCTACTGATCATCTTTGCCATGTTTGGTATGTACATCAATTTATTTCTGCTACAAGAGTTGACAACTTAAAATTCATGTACAGTAAAACCTCTCTAAATCGACCGACCATGGGACCGACTTCAAATGGTCTATTTAGGGAGGTGGTCGGTTTAGGTAGGTTTTTTCATCAATACAATGGTGTTGCATGGGTGATCGTTTGGGACCCAAATAAAGCGATCGATATAGGGGAGTGGTCGATCTGTGGAGGTGGTCGGCTAGAGAGGTTTTACTGTACTTACACTAACCAACCCATCATGTGACTAACTTCCACAACACCACCATCAATCAAAAAGTATGATTGTACTTCTTTTTTTTACCACTCGTCATATTCTCATTCCTTAGTTTATTCACCATTTAAATAATTTGTGTAAATAACTGTCAGTATTTGTGGCCAGAATACAAGTTCCTCGGTGCTGAAAAAATGTGCTGTTCTGAATAATAAAACTACTGTAGTAGTCTGCACTGACCTCTCAGGCAAGGAGCGGCATAGACAGGTAGACGTGGGTATGGTGGTGACATCAGGGATCCTAGGTGGTGTAATGGTTAGTACACTGGCCCGGAATGCAAGATATGTGGGTTCGACTCCCGTTCTAGGCGCAATATTTCCTATTTCATCACCCCCCCACGACACAAACCACCCCCCCCCCCCCCCCCCCCCAAAAGAATTACCCACAGTGCATTATAAATGCGCAACTTCTGGTAACAAGATATTTAATTCTGGAGTGAAATCAATAATGACAGGGAGGGGATGCAAAGGACAATATGGGAATCTGAAATCGTTGTTTATTATGTATGAGTGTTTTATTTCATTTTTATCTATTTATATTTTTTAGGTGTAAGCAGATTGTCATGGCAACTGTTCGCGCTCTCTTTGACATGGTTGACAAGAGCACTAAGCAGGTTGGTGCAAGCTGCCTGTCTTATTCTCCCTTGGTGTTAAATGGAAAATTTGACAGGTGCAAATCTATGCCATATTCTACTAGTTGTGTTGTCTTGTAAACCAGGTGGTGCTCTTTTGTACGTTTCTCAGTGTAAGCTACTCACACATACTAAATGGGCAAGACTACAATATGTAACACTAATAATACTACTACTACTACTATTACTGCTACTAATAATACTAATACAACTAATACTGTCACATACTAGATGGGCAACACTTGTATTACTACTACTACTATTATTATTATTACTACTACTAATATTACTACTACTACTAATACTTACATGTATACTAAATGGGAAACACTTGTATTTCTACTACTATTACTACTACTACTACTAATACTTATACATACTAGATGGGCAACACTTGTATTACTACTACTACTATTATTATTATTATTACTACTACTAATATTACTACTACTACCAATATTTACATGTATGCTAAATGGGAAACACTTGTATTTCTACTACTACTACTAATACTTACACATAGTAAATGGGAAACACTTGTATTTCTACTATTACTAGTACTACGATTTTGATAATCGCCGATTAGTGTTCACAATACTATACTGCAGTCCCGCAGCACTATCAGCATATGCATTGTCAGCATAAGCTAATACCATTCTGCACCACGCAGCACTGTCAGCGTAGACCAATACCATACTGCACCACGCTCTCCAAGGATAGTCTGTATTTACAGATTAGGTAGAATGGAGCCTGGATAGTGCTAGGAGAGTATTGGATGAAACCTAACTTCCGGGGATTTTTCACGATTCCCTAAGTCTGTGGGCGAAGAAGATCCCTGTTTTTGCGGAAATCCACCATGAGTTTCCATTCTTTTAATAATAATAATAATAATAATAATAATACTAATAATTACTAGGATGACAGTTAATCTATATCAATAATGTTGCTCCAATAATACTATTATTGAAGCAACATTATTTATAGATAACCTCACCGTAGAGCTATGTTATTTTTGACAGGGACCACTTTCATCCATGATTCATGGGGGGCGGGGGGAGGGGGGGTGAGCGACTTCAAATAGGTTTCAATCTTCGGAACAGATTTGTAAATTTTCACTTTGAATCACAACTTGCAGCTGGCTCAAGGACCCATGTACAGACTGAAAGTTTGGCGCCACCACTTTGAGGTCAACACAGGCTCCAAGAACTACAGGCCCGTCTACGATGACGTCATCAAACTGAACCCCATCACCAAGTGGGAACTGCGCAAGCGCATGTCATGGACCTTCACTCGCAACTCTGTGAGTAATTATGGAAAATGCTTTGCAGGGATGACCGAACTGGTAGATCGCAGGCTTCCCATGCGCAAGGTCGAGAGTTTGATTCCTGGTCGAGTCAAATCAATGACTTATCAAATTGATACTTGTCGTTACCTAGCTTGGCACTCAGCATTGCTAGGATAGGGCAAGGACTGGTTATCTCAGTGTCAGGATAATGTGACTGACTGATAGAATAAAGTTTAATGATTTCTCGCTGGAAATATGGCCTATGCTACCGACACAGCGTAAAGCAACCACCAATCAATCAATCAATGTTCCTTTTTCTTCTATACTTGAACTGAGATTTGTTTTGGGGTATAGCTATGTTTATTCCTCTGAATGTACAATTTTTGTCGGACATGTCGCTGGAGTGCCACACTGAGTCTCGTCGTATAGGACCGGTGTGGAACAATCATAGTTGGGTTACACATATTGGTGAGAGAGCAGTCTGTATTGTATTGTGTACAGCACATGCCACTCTGTACATTGTCGGGGAGAGCAGCCTGTGGTGTATATTTTACAGCACACCCCACTCTGTATAGTATAGGAGGGAGTAGCCTGTACTGTATAGTGTGCATCACATACTATTCTGTACTGTACAGGAGGGAGTAGCCTGTACTGTATAGTGTGCATCACATACTATTCTGTACTGTACAGGAGGGAGTAGCCTGTACTGTATAGTGTGCATCACATACTATTCTGTACTGTACAGGAGGGAGTAGCCTGTACTGTATAGTGTGCATCACATACTATTCTGTACTGTACAGGAGGGAGTAGCCTGTACTGTATAGTGTGCATCACATACTATTCTGTACTGTACAGGAGGGAGTAGCCTGTACTGTATAGTGTGCATCACATACTATTCTGTACTGTACAGGAGGGAGTAGCCTGTACTGTATAGTGTGCATCACATACTATTCTGTACTGTACAGGAGGGAGTAGCCTGTACTGTATAGTGTGCATCACATACTATTCTGTACTGTACAGGAGGGAGTAGCCTGTACTGTATAGTGTGCATCACATACTATTCTGTACTGTACAGGAGGGAGTAGCCTGTACTGTATAGTGTGCATCACATACTATTCTGTACTGTACAGGAGGGAGTAGCCTGTACTGTATAGTGTGCATCACATACTATTCTGTACTGTACAGGAGGGAGTAGCCTGTACTGTATAGTGTGCATCACATACTATTCTGTACTGTACAGGAGGGAGTAGCCTGTACTGTATAGTGTGCATCACATACTATTCTGTACTGTACAGGAGGGAGTAGCCTGTACTGTATAGTGTGCATCACATACTATTCTGTACTGTACAGGAGGGAGTAGCCTGTACTGTATAGTGTGCATCACATACTATTCTGTACTGTACAGGAGGGAGTAGCCTGTACTGTATAGTGTGCATCACATACTATTCTGTACTGTACAGGAGGGAGTAGCCTGTACTGTATAGTGTGCATCACATACTATTCTGTACTGTACAGGAGGGAGTAGCCTGTACTGTATAGTGTGCATCACATACTATTCTGTACTGTACAGGAGGGAGTAGCCTGTACTGTATAGTGTGCATCACATACTATTCTGTACTGTACAGGAGGGAGTAGCCTGTACTGTATAGTGTGCATCACATACTATTCTGTACTGTACAGGAGGGAGTAGCCTGTACTGTATAGTGTGCATCACATACTATTCTGTACTGTACAGGAGGGAGTAGCCTGTACTGTATAGTGTGCATCACATACTATTCTGTACTGTACAGGAGGGAGTAGCCTGTACTGTATAGTGTGCATCACATACTATTCTGTACTGTACAGGAGGGAGTAGCCTGTACTGTATAGTGTGCATCACATACTATTCTGTACTGTACAGGAGGGAGTAGCCTGTACTGTATAGTGTGCATCACATACTATTCTGTACTGTACAGGAGGGAGTAGCCTGTACTGTATAGTGTGCATCACATACTATTCTGTACTGTACAGGAGGGAGTAGCCTGTACTGTATAGTGTGCATCACATACTATTCTGTACTGTACAGGAGGGAGTAGCCTGTACTGTATAGTGTGCATCACATACTATTCTGTACTGTACAGGAGGGAGTAGCCTGTACTGTATAGTGTGCATCACATACTATTCTGTACTGTACAGGAGGGAGTAGCCTGTACTGTATAGTGTGCATCACATACTATTCTGTACTGTACAGGAGGGAGTAGCCTGTACTGTATAGTGTGCATCACATACTATTCTGTACTGTACAGGAGGGAGTAGCCTGTACTGTATAGTGTGCATCACATACTATTCTGTACTGTACAGGAGGGAGTAGCCTGTACTGTATAGTGTGCATCACATACTATTCTGTACTGTACAGGAGGGAGTAGCCTGTACTGTATAGTGTGCATCACATACTATTCTGTACTGTACAGGAGGGAGTAGCCTGTACTGTATAGTGTGCATCACATACTATTCTGTACTGTACAGGAGGGAGTAGCCTGTACTGTATAGTGTGCATCACATACTATTCTGTACTGTACAGGAGGGAGTAGCCTGTACTGTATAGTGTGCATCACATACTATTCTGTACTGTACAGGGGGGAGTAGCCTGTACTGTATAGTGTGCATCACATACTATTCTGTACTGTACAGGAGGGAGTAGCCTGTACTGTATAGTGTGCATCACATACTATTCTGTACTGTACAGGAGGGAGTAGCCTGTACTGTATAGTGTGCATCACATACTATTCTGTACTGTACAGGAGGGAGTAGCCTGTACTGTATAGTGTGCATCACATACTATTCTGTACTGTACAGGAGGGAGTAGCCTGTACTGTATAGTGTGCATCACATACTATTCTGTACTGTACAGGAGGGAGTAGCCTGTACTGTATAGTGTGCATCACATACTATTCTGTACTGTACAGGAGGGAGTAGCCTGTACTGTATAGTGTGCATCACATACTATTCTGTACTGTACAGGAGGGAGTAGCCTGTACTGTATAGTGTGCATCACATACTATTCTGTACTGTACAGGAGGGAGTAGCCTGTACTGTATAGTGTGCATCACATACTATTCTGTACTGTACAGGAGGGAGTAGCCTGTACTGTATAGTGTGCATCACATACTATTCTGTACTGTACAGGAGGGAGTAGCCTGTACTGTATAGTGTGCATCACATACTATTCTGTACTGTACAGGAGGGAGTAGCCTGTACTGTATAGTGTGCATCACATACTATTCTGTACTGTACAGGAGGGAGTAGTATGTACTGTATAGTGTGCATCACATACTATTCTGTACTGTACAGGAGGGAGTAGCCTGTACTGTATAGTGTGCATCACATACTATTCTGTACTGTACAGGAGGGAGTAGCCTGTACTGTATAGTGTGCATCACATACTATTCTGTACTGTACAGGAGGGAGTAGCCTGTACTGTATAGTGTGCATCACATACTATTCTGTACTGTACAGGAGGGAGTAGCCTGTACTGTATAGTGTGCATCACATACTATTCTGTACTGTACAGGAGGGAGTAGCCTGTACTGTATAGTGTGCATCACATACTATTCTGTACTGTACAGGAGGGAGTAGTATGTACTGTATAGTGTGCATCACATACTATTCTGTACTGTACAGGAGGGAGTAGCCTGTACTGTATAGTGTGCATCACATACTATTCTGTACTGTACAGGAGGGAGTAGCCTGTACTGTATAGTGTGCATCACATACTATTCTGTACTGTACAGGAGGGAGTAGCCTGTACTGTATAGTGTGCATCACATACTATTCTGTACTGTACAGGAGGGAGTAGCCTGTACTGTATAGTGTGCATCACATACTATTCTGTACTGTACAGGAGGGAGTAGCCTGTACTGTATAGTGTGCATCACATACTATTCTGTACTGTACAGGAGGGAGTAGCCTGTACTGTATAGTGTGCATCACATACTATTCTGTACTGTACAGGAGGGAGTAGCCTGTACTGTATAGTGTGCATCACATACTATTCTGTACTGTACAGGAGGGAGTAGCCTGTACTGTATAGTGTGCATCACATACTATTCTGTACTGTACAGGAGGGAGTAGCCTGTACTGTATAGTGTGCATCACATACTATTCTGTACTGTACAGGAGGGAGTAGTATGTACTGTATAGTGTGCATCACATACTATTCTGTACTGTACAGGAGGGAGTAGCCTGTACTGTATAGTGTGCATCACATACTATTCTGTACTGTACAGGAGGGAGTAGCCTGTACTGTATAGTGTGCATCACATACTATTCTGTACTGTACAGGAGGGAGTAGCCTGTACTGTATAGTGTGCATCACATACTATTCTGTACTGTACAGGAGGGAGTAGCCTGTACTGTATAGTGTGCATCACATACTATTCTGTACTGTACAGGAGGGAGTAGCCTGTACTGTATAGTGTGCATCACATACTATTCTGTACTGTACAGGAGGGAGTAGCCTGTACTGTATAGTGTGCATCACATACTATTCTGTACTGTACAGGAGGGAGTAGCCTGTACTGTATAGTGTGCATCACATACTATTCTGTACTGTACAGGAGGGAGTAGCCTGTACTGTATAGTGTGCATCACATACTATTCTGTACTGTACAGGAGGGAGTAGCCTGTACTGTATAGTGTGCATCACATACTATTCTGTACTGTACAGGAGGGAGTAGCCTGTACTGTATAGTGTGCATCACATACTATTCTGTACTGTACAGGAGGGAGTAGCCTGTACTGTATAGTGTGCATCACATACTATTCTGTACTGTACAGGAGGGAGTAGCCTGTACTGTATAGTGTGCATCACATACTATTCTGTACTGTACAGGAGGGAGTAGCCTGTACTGTATAGTGTGCATCACATACTATTCTGTACTGTACAGGAGGGAGTAGCCTGTACTGTATAGTGTGCATCACATACTATTCTGTACTGTACAGGAGGGAGTAGCCTGTACTGTATAGTGTGCATCACATACTATTCTGTACTGTACAGGAGGGAGTAGCCTGTACTGTATAGTGTGCATCACATACTATTCTGTACTGTACAGGAGGGAGTAGCCTGTACTGTATAGTGTGCATCACATACTATTCTGTACTGTACAGGAGGGAGTAGCCTGTACTGTATAGTGTGCATCACATACTATTCTGTACTGTACAGGAGGGAGTAGCCTGTACTGTATAGTGTGCATCACATACTATTCTGTACTGTACAGGAGGGAGTAGCCTGTACTGTATAGTGTGCATCACATACTATTCTGTACTGTACAGGAGGGAGTAGCCTGTACTGTATAGTGTGCATCACATACTATTCTGTACTGTACAGGAGGGAGTAGCCTGTACTGTATAGTGTGCATCACATACTATTCTGTACTGTACAGGAGGGAGTAGCCTGTACTGTATAGTGTGCATCACATACTATTCTGTACTGTACAGGAGGGAGTAGCCTGTACTGTATAGTGTGCATCACATACTATTCTGTACTGTACAGGAGGGAGTAGCCTGTACTGTATAGTGTGCATCACATACTATTCTGTACTGTACAGGAGGGAGTAGCCTGTACTGTATAGTGTGCATCACATACTATTCTGTACTGTACAGGAGGGAGTAGCCTGTACTGTATAGTGTGCATCACATACTATTCTGTACTGTACAGGAGGGAGTAGCCTGTACTGTATAGTGTGCATCACATACTATTCTGTACTGTACAGGAGGGAGTAGCCTGTACTGTATAGTGTGCATCACATACTATTCTGTACTGTACAGGAGGGAGTAGCCTGTACTGTATAGTGTGCATCACATACTATTCTGTACTGTACAGGAGGGAGTAGCCTGTACTGTATAGTGTGCATCACATACTATTCTGTACTGTACAGGAGGGAGTAGCCTGTACTGTATAGTGTGCATCACATACTATTCTGTACTGTACAGGAGGGAGTAGCCTGTACTGTATAGTGTGCATCACATACTATTCTGTACTGTACAGGAGGGAGTAGCCTGTACTGTATAGTGTGCATCACATACTATTCTGTACTGTACAGGAGGGAGTAGCCTGTACTGTATAGTGTGCATCACATACTATTCTGTACTGTACAGGAGGGAGTAGCCTGTACTGTATAGTGTGCATCACATACTATTCTGTACTGTACAGGAGGGAGTAGCCTGTACTGTATAGTGTGCATCACATACTATTCTGTACTGTACAGGAGGGAGTAGCCTGTACTGTATAGTGTGCATCACATACTATTCTGTACTGTACAGGAGGGAGTAGCCTGTACTGTATAGTGTGCATCACATACTATTCTGTACTGTACAGGAGGGAGTAGCCTGTACTGTATAGTGTGCATCACATACTATTCTGTACTGTACAGGAGGGAGTAGCCTGTACTGTATAGTGTGCATCACATACTATTCTGTACTGTACAGGAGGGAGTAGCCTGTACTGTATAGTGTGCATCACATACTATTCTGTACTGTACAGGAGGGAGTAGCCTGTACTGTATAGTGTGCATCACATACTATTCTGTACTGTACAGGAGGGAGTAGCCTGTACTGTATAGTGTGCATCACATACTATTCTGTACTGTACAGGAGGGAGTAGCCTGTACTGTATAGTGTGCATCACATACTATTCTGTACTGTACAGGAGGGAGTAGCCTGTACTGTATAGTGTGCATCACATACTATTCTGTACTGTACAGGAGGGAGTAGCCTGTACTGTATAGTGTGCATCACATACTATTCTGTACTGTACAGGAGGGAGTAGCCTGTACTGTATAGTGTGCATCACATACTATTCTGTACTGTACAGGAGGGAGTAGCCTGTACTGTATAGTGTGCATCACATACTATTCTGTACTGTACAGGAGGGAGTAGCCTGTACTGTATAGTGTGCATCACATACTATTCTGTACTGTACAGGAGGGAGTAGCCTGTACTGTATAGTGTGCATCACATACTATTCTGTACTGTACAGGAGGGAGTAGCCTGTACTGTATAGTGTGCATCACATACTATTCTGTACTGTACAGGAGGGAGTAGCCTGTACTGTATAGTGTGCATCACATACTATTCTGTACTGTACAGGAGGGAGTAGCCTGTACTGTATAGTGTGCATCACATACTATTCTGTACTGTACAGGAGGGAGTAGCCTGTACTGTATAGTGTGCATCACATACTATTCTGTACTGTACAGGAGGGAGTAGCCTGTACTGTATAGTGTGCATCACATACTATTCTGTACTGTACAGGAGGGAGTAGCCTGTACTGTATAGTGTGCATCACATACTATTCTGTACTGTACAGGAGGGAGTAGCCTGTACTGTATAGTGTGCATCACATACTATTCTGTACTGTACAGGAGGGAGTAGCCTGTACTGTATAGTGTGCATCACATACTATTCTGTACTGTACAGGAGGGAGTAGCCTGTACTGTATAGTGTGCATCACATACTATTCTGTACTGTACAGGAGGGAGTAGCCTGTACTGTATAGTGTGCATCACATACTATTCTGTACTGTACAGGAGGGAGTAGCCTGTACTGTATAGTGTGCATCACATACTATTCTGTACTGTACAGGAGGGAGTAGCCTGTACTGTATAGTGTGCATCACATACTATTCTGTACTGTACAGGAGGGAGTAGCCTGTACTGTATAGTGTGCATCACATACTATTCTGTACTGTACAGGAGGGAGTAGCCTGTACTGTATAGTGTGCATCACATACTATTCTGTACTGTACAGGAGGGAGTAGCCTGTACTGTATAGTGTGCATCACATACTATTCTGTACTGTACAGGAGGGAGTAGCCTGTACTGTATAGTGTGCATCACATACTATTCTGTACTGTACAGGAGGGAGTAGCCTGTACTGTATAGTGTGCATCACATACTATTCTGTACTGTACAGGAGGGAGTAGCCTGTACTGTATAGTGTGCATCACATACTATTCTGTACTGTACAGGAGGGAGTAGCCTGTACTGTATAGTGTGCATCACATACTATTCTGTACTGTACAGGAGGGAGTAGCCTGTACTGTATAGTGTGCATCACATACTATTCTGTACTGTACAGGAGGGAGTAGCCTGTACTGTATAGTGTGCATCACATACTATTCTGTACTGTACAGGAGGGAGTAGCCTGTACTGTATAGTGTGCATCACATACTATTCTGTACTGTACAGGAGGGAGTAGCCTGTACTGTATAGTGTGCATCACATACTATTCTGTACTGTACAGGAGGGAGTAGCCTGTACTGTATAGTGTGCATCACATACTATTCTGTACTGTACAGGAGGGAGTAGCCTGTACTGTATAGTGTGCATCACATACTATTCTGTACTGTACAGGAGGGAGTAGCCTGTACTGTATAGTGTGCATCACATACTATTCTGTACTGTACAGGAGGGAGTAGCCTGTACTGTATAGTGTGCATCACATACCATTCTGTACTGTACAGGAGGGAGTAGCCTGTACTGTATAGTGTGCATCACATACTATTCTATACTGTACAGGAGGGAGTAGCCTGTACTGTATAGTGTGCATCACATACTATTCTGTACTGTACAGGAGGGAGTAGCCTGTACTTATAGTGTGCATCACATACTATTCTGTACTGTACAGGAGGGAGTAGGCTGTACTGTATAGTGTGCATCACATACTATTCTATACTGTACAGGAGGGAGTAGCCTGTACTTATAGTGTGCATCACATACTATTCTGTACTGTACAGGAGGGAGTAGCCTGTATTGTATAGTGTGCCTCACATACTATTCTGTACTGTACAGTAGGGAGTAGCCTGTACTGTATAGTGTGCATCACATACCATTCTGTACTGTACAGGAGGGAGTAGCCTGTACTGTATAGTGTGCATCACATGCTATTCTGTACTGTACAGGAGGGAGTAGGCTGTACTGTATAGTGTGCATCACATACTATTCTATACTGTACAGGAGGGAGTAGCCTGTACTGTATAGTGTGCATCACATACTATTCTGTACTGTACAGGAGGGAGTAGCCTGTATTGTATAGTGTGCATCACATACTATTCTGTACTGTACAGGAGGGAGTAGTCTGTACTGTATAGTGTGCATCACATACCATTCTGTACTGTACAGGAGGGAGTAGCATGTGCTGTATAGTGTGCATCACATACTATTCTGTACTGTACAGGAGGGAGTAGCCTGTACTGTATAGTGTGCATCACATACTATTCTGTACTGTACAGGAGGGAGTAGCCTGTACTTATAGTGTGCATCACATACTGTTCTGTACTGTACAGGAGGGAGTAGCATGTGCTGTATAGTGTGCATCACATACTATTCTGTACTATACAGGAGAGAGTAGCCTGTACTGTATTGTGTGCATCACATACTATTCTGTACTGTACAGGAGGGAGTAGCCTGTACTCTATAGTGTGCATCACATACTATTCTGTACTGTACAGGAGGGAGTAGTATGTACTGTATAGAGTGCATCACATACCATTCTGTACTGTACAGGAGGGAGTAGCCTGTACTGTATAGTGTGCATCACATACTATTCTGTACTGTACAGGAGGGAGTAGCCTGTACTGTATAGTGTGCATCACATACTATTCTGTACTGTACAGGAGGGAGTAGCCTGTATTGTATAGAGTGCATCACATACTATTCTGTACTGTACAGGAGGGAGTAGCCTGTACTGTATAGTGTGCATCACATACTATTCTGTACTGTACAGGAGGGAGTAGCCTGTACTGTATAGTGTGCATCACATACTATTCTGTACTGTACAGTAGGGAGTAGCCTGTATTGTATAGTGTGCCTCACACACTATTCTGTACTGTACAGGAGGGAGTAGCCTGTACTGTATAGTGTGCATCACATACTATTCTGTACTGTACAGGAGGGAGTAGCCTGTACTGTATAGTGTGCATCACATACTATTCTGTACTGTACAGGAGGGAGTAGCCTGTACTGTATAGTGTGCATCACATACTATTCTGTACTGTACAGGAGGGAGTAGCCTGTACTGTATAGTGTGCATCACATACTATTCTGTATTGTACAGGAGGGAGTAGCCTGTACTGTATAGTGTGTATCACATACTATTCTGTACTGTACAGTAGGCAATAGTCTGTACTGTATACAGGGATGAAAGATCTCCGCGATTCCGCGGATTCAATCCCGCAGCACCATCAGCGTATACTAATATGTGGTTCAGACTCTTCAGCACTATCAGAGTATACTAATAATAAATGCTCCAAGGGCCGCAGCACTATCAGCATACACTACTAATACAGGCTTCAAATGGCACAGCACTATCAGCATATACCAATATATATGAAACCCGACTTCCAGGAATTTTCCGCTATTCCCTCACAATGCTAAACCTATGGGAGAATATCAGCATTTCTGGGTTTTTTTCTCCGGGAGACCACTTTCATCCCTGTGTATAGTGTAAAGCACACATTACTCAGTACAATACAGGAGGGATTATTAGCCTGTACTGCATCATATATAGGAAAGGCCACTCTATATGTACATGTCTGTGCGGCTCCTTGCCTGAGAGGTCAGTGTGGACTACTACACTAACCATTATACCACTTAGGCTCCCTGATGTCACCACACCCTACCCACGTCTACGTGTCTGTGCGGCTCCTTGCCTGAGAGGTCAGTGCAGACTACTACACTTGCTTGTCGTTGGCTTTCAGGTGGCGACTGAGCGATATTCGGTGGTGGTCCTACCACGGGACAGCTTCCACTCACTAGTAGTCATCTCCAACATCGTAAGTCGTTTTATTTGTGGGTCGTTCTCTGAAACTGGGTACCACTTTTGTGACATAGAAGCCAAAAGTGAAAACATTCCAAATAATAGCAGAATCCATATTCATATGAAGGTTTACATGTTGTGGATACGTCAGAGTTGAAAAAAAAAGTATTTTACTTTTTGATTTAGCATTTATGCAAATTAAGGATTATGTTAAAATGTCCTGTGTAACATTGAAATTAAACACACATTCAGAACACCTTTTAACATACAAAACACATTTATATTGACTACAGTTAAGCAAACAAAATTATGTCCTCCAAGAAAAAAGTTTAAACAAAGTTGAAAAAAAGGTGTGTACATTTTTACCTAAATGTGTAAGTTTTATCATTCTCACTTTAGCACAAAATCATATAAAGATACTTTTGATACATTTTATGTGCTAGATTAAATACACATAGTATTGCTAACATAGCTAATGCACAGAGGCAACAATAATTATTTGACTTGCTGTTAAAAGAATAATTATGTCCATCGTAACATGGACACCAAATATGTTGTACCCAGTTTCAGAGAACGACCCATTTCCATTCCCATAATAGATTAAAGTTGCGTAATCGGATGAAATCACAATATTTCCAAAACCAATTCATCTACTTAGACTTGATCCTTCATATCCAACTTAAATTAGATACCAGTGCATTATTTCAACATTTCCTTAAAGTTGCTTAGTCCGATGGTTTTGAGTTTCTATAATTTTTCTGAGATCAATATATTAAATTGATTGTTATAATCTACCTTACTTTAGTTTGAAGTAACTTTTACTTTAATTGGCTACCTTTTGAGATGCTTGAAGGGCAAACATGCAAAATTAATTTGGCGAGCATTCCAAAACTCTGACACCATAGGCTTATGCAGTAATAGCTTCTATTAAATTGACTCAGTATGCCCTTCTATACGACAACAAATGCTCAATAGGTGTATCACTATCAGTATCTAAGGTAGATATGTAGAATCAAATCTCGATGACTGTTTTGGTTTTGAAAATTTGATGTCTTTATCGGACTGTGCAACTTTAAGGTTCCCGCGACCCTTAAGAAACTTGAAAGTTAAAACTCGCCGGCTTTGACATAACCTAATTAAAATAGCGATAGTATGTTACACTCGGCTTCAGTTGGTGTGCACGCAAAAAGTATTTTCCAAGTTTGCGCTATGCATTATATCGCTAAAGTTAGTCAGTTATCATAAAAGTTACTCTGAACTAAGGTAGAGTTGGTTTTAATTGTTAATTTGATGTACTTAACTTTAAAATGTGAGGTAAAAAAAATCACCTTAACATGGTATGTAACTTTAAATGTTGAATATCTTGGTGCAAGCAACATAGAAAACAACACTAAACAAACAACATAGAACACTAAGCAAACAATGTAGAAAACAACACTAAAACAACGTTGAATATTAAAAATAACATTGTGCATATTGCTGCGGCAATGTGGGTAATTCGGGACCGAGGCGGAACAGAACACTCCCTACACCCTCCACCCCGCACCCTCCACCACCGCACGTCTGCCCTCGTGCCCTCCCTTAACTCCAGGTGGCGACATCGCCGCGCACGCCGTGCCGCCGCTTGTACCCAGCGACCCCTCTGACGTCATTTCCGCCGCCCGTGCTTCCATTCCCCACTTCCACACCAGACGCCGGATCATCAGCACCTATATTTTACCAGCCCACCCGACCCTACTTTTAATGATTAGAGGTTGAGGCCCAGGTCACCAAGATACTTTTTGCACACTTACCTATTGCATTTATGATTTCCCTATTGTTCACCTGACACTGTATTGTTAACATTGCTTTTAATAAATTTCCATACTATGTAGTTCCGTCTCGTGTCCTGAATTAAAACAACATCAAATATTTGAGAAAAACTCATATTGGATATGTGTTGGTTATTTATATTTATATAATGCTCTATATGCATAGTATTAGTACATATTTATTTATCCAGACGTGAATTAAGTCGTCAGTTTTTATAAATCTGGTTCTTGTATTTCTTCTCCCAGGATACATTCACATGGATCGGGGCCTGCATCACAAAGCCCTCGGAGAAAAACTGGTAAAGATAAATTCTTTTTGTATCTATATGAAAATTAGTTAATATATTTTTTCATCAAATAAGTTTTTCTTTTGGGATATTCTATGAGCATGTACTGCGAGTATTGTGACATGCTGTCAGTAGAAATTACTCTCAACTGTTAGACGTCGTGTCACTGTTTATATGATATTATCTATTAAGTGGCATTTAGGGCAAAACGAATTTTGCAAATATTCACATTCCTTGGGTAATAAGCTCTACTTTGGTGTCCTCTTATCTCTGGTGACTGAGATATCTCCATTTGAACCCAGGGTTCTATTATGGCTGACTCTTCAATGCTAGGCCTTACTATTTAAACTTAAAAAAAAAATTGTAATCATCAATTTTTGGTATGTCAGTGTCTGATGGAAATTTTTGTTTACATTGTTTTTTAATTCAGTTCGCAGGTGGACAACTTTGCTCAGACTGCAACCATGATTCCTCCAGCACCAGGTAAAAAGGTAAGAACAGATTTAGGCTTTTAATCCAAACTTATTCAATGACTGAGAATTTAGCGGGGTTATACAATTACAAGTGTAGTGGGGGGGGGGGGGCATGAAAATAGGAAATATTGCGCCTAGATCAGGATTTTGAAACCACACCTCTTGCATTCTGGGCCAGTGTGCTAACCATGAAGCCACCTAGGCTCCCTAATGTCATCACTATGCTGTCTATGTGGTTCCTTGTCTGAGAGGTCAGTACACAGATTAGTCGCTAGGTGGCACTGGCATGCAACTGTCGCCCCTCTCTGTTCTAGTGTCTGCTGGTGCTTCCAACACACACTAGGTGGCGCCACACTCAGGTGCCAGCTGCTTAGTTAATGTACATCATACTTATTTTATCTTGCTTATATTTCCTACTTATATACTTACTTCTCACTGCAATCAGACGCGGTGGCTGAATTGGTAAAGTGCCGACTTCCCATGTTGAAGAGTTTGGGAATTTGAATTCCGGGTGAATCAAAACAATGACTTATAAAATTTATACTTATCGCTACCTAGCCTGGTGCTCGACCTTACTAGGATAGGGCAAGGACTGGTTAGCTCAGTATCGGGATAATGTGACTGTGTGGGATATCGGGTCATGGTATCGGTGGCCTGGTCTCCCAGTTGGGTAGCACTATCAAGTCAACATGAGTGCGAACTGTCACAACTCAGTACCCATCCTGATGTGACCTTATATGTTGCTATGATGTAAAACAAAAACAAACAAACATTTCTTAAGGGTGTGGGTGGGGATGTGATGGTGGAAGGGCAGGTACTTGCTGGTTTAATCGTTTCACGCCTTTTCCCCCAGGTGGTGCATGTGTCATCGGACCAACTCCTTGGGAAAAAACTCTACACCCACCTGGTCGTCATTCTACCCAAGTCGCGGTCAAAGGTAAAGTTATATAGCTCGTTATATATATTGTAAAGCCTCTCGAACTGACCACCTCCACAGATCGAGCACTCCCCTATATATCAACCAGACGGGATGGCCGAATGAGTTGAGCATCCGTCTCCTGTTTTGGGACATCAGGGGATCCGAACCCATGGTTCTAACCCTGGTCGAGTCAAACCAATGACGTTAAAATTTATACTTGTCACTTCCTAGCCAGGTGCTCGGCTTTATTAGGATAGGGCAAGGACTGGTTGGCTCAGTGTCAGGATAATGTGACTGAGTGGGATATCACATCATGGTGCTGGTGGCCTTGTCTCCCAGTGGGGAAGCACTATAAAGTCACCATGAGTGCACACTGTCACAAGTCGGTACCCGTCCTGATATGACCTTAGATGTTGCTAGGACGTAAATCAACAACAAACAAACAAAAAACAAACCCCTTGATATCGATCGCTTTATTTGGGTCCCAAACGATCGCTCATACAATACCATTGTAATTATAATAAACCGACCACCTCCCTAAATGAACAATTTAAATTCTGTCCCATGGTTTAGAGAGGTTTCACTGTATATATATTCAGTCATCATGCATAACAGAGATAACAAGGAGGTGTAGTTGGTTGAAGAGAAGTTTATATCTTTTGGCAGGAGATATAATATTATAGCCCACCGAGTAAAGTTTAAAGTCCCTCCCACATTGACGGTATGTGCTGGAGTTTGGTGGCGCGCTGATGGCACCAGCAGCAGAATTGGGAACCTCACCGTGCAAACATGCATATTGCTCAGCGATGGTTAACTGCGAGGTGGTCTGTCCTTTGTTTATACTCCCATGATTTAAAAAATAAAAGTTACCGCAAACTAAAGTAAGGTAGATTATAGCAATCAATTTAAGATATTTATCTCAGAAAAATGACCAAAACTCAAAAACATCGGACTATGAAACTTTATTCAGGGAAGATAGCAAATAAATATACACATGAAAGGTTGAAATTTTAGAGAACAAACAGCAAAATCAACTTTTTAATTTCTCTCTGCATAAAGCTGCATAGTCCGATGAAGCATCAAATTTTCAAAACCAAAATAATTATTTAGATTTGATTCTACATATCTAACTTAGATACTAATGCACTTATTAAGCATTTGTTTCTGCGTAGAAGGCAATACTGAGTCAATTTAACAGAACCTGTTACTGCAGAAGTCTATGGTGTCGGAGTTTTGGCAAGCTTGCCAAACTAATTTTCCATGTTTGCACTCAAAATATCTCAACGGTTTACCATTTAAAATAAAAGTAACTTAACATCGCTGATCCGATGTCTGTTGTGGAGGTAGGTGTGTTCATCTCAGGTAATTCTGATGTAGGAATGGTCGTAATACTCGCATTGTGTTTGATTCGCGGCAGGAGAAGGAGTTTCCCCCCCCCCCCCACCCCTCTCTCTAGAAGGCTCCTCCTGTGGCGCCTCCTGCCCTGCGTTTCCTTGCCATCTCCCTCCTCCCTAGTCACTCCTCCTCCCTACAGTCACTCCTCCTCCTGCTCCCGTCCAGCTCACAGCTCCAGCTTTTTCTTTTTTCTTATTCCCTTTTCTTTTCTTATTTACTTGTGCTCTTCGCTGACTGGAGGGGCTCTTCAGGGCTCTCTTCCTCTTCACAGAAATAAACTTCCCTTTTTATTCCCAGCTTGCCTCCGTCTTCTTCATTCGCCGCGTTTTATTAGCTAGTTCTCTGTTCTGCCACCAGGTGGAGGTGGTGGTGGAAGTGTACAACCAGACGCGGCGTCGGCTCCATTACTCCATCCCTCACATGTTACCCTTCCTGAACACCAACACATCAGCGCCATCTGAGGTGAGTTTAAAGAAGAAAAAAATTTAATGATGGTTTATTTACCTTGTCCATAACATAAGTTCAGGATAGAATTTATTTTCAATGCTGAACAGCTTTAGCCATTAGTTTGTGGTTTATTGTCTTTTTTCTTCTTTTTCTTTTGTGCTGAATTTATTTACCCTACTCATAACGGATAAGTGTGTTAAGATTTATTTTCACTGCTGGGCAGCACTAGTCCAATTTTATTTATTTATTTGTTATTTGTTAGTGTAGTAGTCTGCACTGACCACTCAGGCAAGTAACCACATAGACAGGTAGGCATGGGTAGTGTGGTGATATCAGGGAGCCTAGGTGGTGTAATGGTTAGCACACTGGCCCGGAATGCAAAGAGATGTGGGTTCGAGTCCTGCTCTAGGCGCAATATTTCCCATTTTCATCACCCCCCATGACATTAGTAATATTTGCAAGTGTATTTATCTCAGCTACCTAGGAGCGTCCTGGTTGACAGTTACCATTTTTGATGGGTAATGTGTCAACATACCAAAACTATAATGGCTATGTTCTCCATTACTTCTTGCGGTCGGTCAATTTGTTTTATGTAATGTTTTTTCTATGCTTCAAAGTATTTTATGTTTCTGGTTGTGCTCGAGTTTCCTGTACTAATCTCAAAATAGCAGCATTCAGGGTGACAAGGAAGGCTGATAGTGATAGGGTGCAGGTACCAACAAAAGGTAACAAGAGGGGGTGATGTCTCCCGACTGATAATAAACCTAGCCAAAAACAGATCATACAAGAGGAGTACCGAGTATGTGAAACCAAGGGAATGGAATGCACTGGGAGTAGAAGGCGTTCTCTGTGGCGGAGTGGTTAGAGTGTCTGACTTTTTTTCTAGGTCAGACTCCTAATCTGAGGGTCGGCGGTTCGATTCCCCATGCCCCCAGCTCTGCCAATTTGGATTTCCACCGCTGTGTATAACTTACAGCGTCATCAAAGGCCGGTTGCTCTCATACCATGTCTATGTGGTGTGTGAGGTTAAAAATCCCTTGGGTCGGTAAAAGTGTAGGCTCAGGCTTTCTATCGACCAGCAGTGGAATGAGGAAGACCAGTCGTCTATGACTGAAATTTCCCCTGCTTAAACAACTAATGAACCAAAAGAAAAAAGAAAAAAAGAAGTACAGGGACAATAGAAACATAAAAAAAAAAATTAAAAGGGAGCTCAATGCACTGCTAGACTAACTTAACAAATATATTTAAAAAGGAAAAAGAAAATTTAATGAATAAAAAAAGAAGAATTCACTGATGATTCAAGCAAACTCTTAGAAGGTATAATGTTAGGCTTGATACATCTAGGAGGTAAACATTAAACTTAAAACCAGAAACTAATGACCAATAACACAAAAGGTGGAGGCAGTCAGGGAAAATAACAATAGCTAACCAAATAGCTAACCAATTGTAGAACTAATAGACTCACAGAGGGTATGGAGATGAGGGGGAATGATTACAAACAAAGAAAGAATGCATGCAGTAGATGGCTACATAACCAAAGAACGTAATAAAACAAGGCAACCACAACACTATTACTGTCTAGTGGCGAAAACAAGTCATTAGACAACCGTTATGGGCAGTATAAATGCACCATCACCATAAAAATCTCTATCGGGGATGAACGATGTCCGCGATTTCTCAGATTTCCGCACTCTTTTGGTCATCATCATCATCATGCTGTCGGTCGCATTGCGACAAAGACTGCTGTCATTACTTGACTGCCGTTCTCCATTTAGCTCTCTGCTGTGAGAGTGATGTCCATGAGTCGGTCTTAATGTCTCTCAGCTTCAGGTTTCTCTTGATGGTATCCTTGAACCGGAGACAAGGGCGCCCTCTCTTTCTGTAACCAGAAGACAGTTGAGAGTAGAGGATCTGCTTTGGTAGCCTTATTCACCAATTAATGTTAACAAAATGACAATTATATATTACATTCCCGTCCTGATATTACCATAGATGTTGCGAGGCCTTAAAACCTCAACAAACAATATATGACAGCAATTGGTTAGTCCCAATACTGTTCTTATATGACCTTAGATGCTGGTAAAACAAGAAGGTTAGGCATGAGCAATAATGTAGTCACAACAAGCAGAGTTGAAACCTGACTTCCGGCATTTTTCTGCGATTCCCTGACAATGCTAATCCTATGGAAGAAAATCTGCGTTGAAAATCTGCAAAGAAAAATTCGCCATTGGCATAATAACCACGGCTTGGTTGGTGGCACCAATGTCTCGGACTGATTTCCGCTTTTTTTTTTTTTTTGCAAGATACCACTTTCATCCCGGCTCTATTAAAAATATATTATTCAGGGATGAAAGATCTCCACGATTTCGCCGGATTTCCGCAATTTTTTATATTCACGATCAACATTCACAAAATGCCAATATATATGACAGCAGTTGGTTAGTCCGAATGACCTTAGATGTTGCTAGAACATAAACCCCAAGCAAGAAATAGTTTGGCATGGACGATTGTACAGTCACAATAAGAACAGCTGAAACCTGACTTCTGGCATTTCCCCCACAATTCCCTGTCAGTGCTAAACCTATCGATTATATATATAGCCAAATACACATATGATGTTCAGACATGATAAAACTGATTAAGGCTTGTTATCAACCCCATAAATTCTTTTTAAACCAAAAAACCCCAAGAAGACCACCCCTTCACTGTACCATAAAAACTCAAATTGGATATTTGCTTGCTATGCTAATGAATATGCAAATTATCTAATTAATATTCACAAATAACCTAATCACACATAGGTTTTTAGATACACCATACCTGATAAAATAGATGCATTATCCATGTAAATATTTGGAATATATTGCTATGCTTGTTATAAAGAAGCATAACATTGGTTGGTACACCTACACTAATTAATTAGTCTAATTAGCTTTAATTATGTCATTTTTTTAACTGACGGTCAACAAGTGTTACTCTACTTAATATTATTCATGTGGAACATTTATTTAATATATTGCAATAACTGAACCACATATCCTCTCGCAAACCTGCATATTAGATATTATCTTATCACCAATATGCAAATTCATATGCAAATTACCACATTGATATTTACAAAATGTCAAAATAAATAGCGCCATCAGTTTTATCATGTCTAAATAGCCCTATATGCCAAACAACATATGTGTATTTGGCTATATAATCTTAAATATTCCATTTTTTGTCTGAAATCATGATATTCCTGGTCCGTGGAGACCCATTCTTTCCTATACTTAAGACATAGGCTGAAGGTCTATATTTTTTCCCAATTCTATTGTAGAAAAATATCACATTTTCTAACATAGCTCTGGATATTATTGGTCTTTTTTCATTATTCAAAAAACATGTTATTACTCTCACTGGGCCCGAGCTAACATATGCTATTTGAACACAAGAAAACAGATCTTTCTTTTTCCATTCCTGTTGCTACTTATAGTGTTATCACTGTTCCGCTAACCGCCAGAGAGGATGTAAACAACAAATTTGATTATTATTTCAGTTTCGTTAACCGCCACAGACCACAAACAACAAATTTGATTAAGCTTGCAGTTACAGTGTTATTATTATTTGAGTTTTGCTAATGGTGCTGTCACACTATGACGTATCTCGCTGACCTAATCACTTTTAATCGTCGAGAGACGTCAAACTTTTCGGCGTCAGTGCAACGTATTGGTAGCATGCGGCCAATGTTGTGGTAAAAGTTTGGCGCGCCATCCTGATATGACCTTAGATGTTGGTAGGACGTAAAACAACAAAAAGCAACTGTTTGGCGTAACGTGTGGGAATTACCCTCACGCGCGTGCGGCTTGTGCATAACGTTCGCATAGCGTTATTCCAGCACGTTTAACATATCTCGACGCGCCCCTAACATCACCATAATGTTGGCCCTCGTGCATTGTCGCACGTTGAAAGTTTTGTGCAAGCACAAAACTTCGCCGATACCCTGACGCGTGCCGCCGACCGTCGACGTATATCAACGAATACCAACGCGCACGTAACGCTTCCTGACGTAGTCCGACCTTCCGCCAAAATATCACACACGTCGACGCGCGTTGGCGAGAAGCGTCATAATGTGACAGGTGTATTACCAGACACCATATACAACACATTTCATTGAACTTGTACTGCTGTTACAGTGACATTACTATTTGAGTACCACTAAATACCGACAGGCCTCCCGTGCGGGAGATCGGAAGTTCGGTTCCCAGTCGAGTGAAACTACTGACTTAAGAATTGATACTTGTCGCTTCCTAGCCAGGTGCTCGGCATTAATAGGATAGGGCAAGGACTGGGTTGGCTCAGTGTCACGATAAATGTGACTGAGTGGAATAGAAAACTTCTAGCCGTGATTATGACCTTTGCTGCCGACACGGCGTTAAGCAATCAGCACTAACTAACTAACTAACTAACTATAAAGTCACCATGAGTGTGCACTGTCACAAGTCGGTACCCATCCTGACATGACCTTACATGTTGCCAGGACGTAAAACTCCAACAACCAACTTTTCTGCCCGCCAGGTGGTGCTGAATCGCACTGATCCGGATGCGGTGTACTACAACATTACAATCGGTAACTACGGCTCCCTGCTGGACACCTACACTGCACACCTGCTGGTAGATGGCTGCAAACCAGACCTCCCCAAAGGTCAGTGACCCCTACCGATGAACATCAGCAACGTTATACTATACTGGCACCATTCTTGTGTCTGATTGGTTGATTACCAAAAAAAAATTTGGTTCATGAATTTTTATTCATATACATCTTTTGACAGTGTCATAACACTGGTCTTCCGACCGTAAGTGTTACAGGTATATATGTATTTGCATTTTTCTTTTTACATGGTTTATATAGTAAATTGAAGTGTGAAGTAAATTCTGAAATTAAAGTGTACGCAATGCAATAAGTCATTGCTCACGGACACAGCTGACTCAGAGGCATGAGTGGGTTAACCGATATATTGGGAAAATGAAATGTGATGAGGGCATATGAGTCATGTGAATGATTTACCAAACGAGTAATCAATTACGTTAAAGTACAATGGCAATAGTTAATGATAAAAATATGAGATAACACTAGAGGGTAAGGTAAATTATCTGAAATGTGACATTTAAGTAGGTGTGATCTGTCAACTGCGCGGGTGTCAGTCGCTCATTAGATGGTATTCATTATTTTTTAGTTTTAAATGCTTGATTGGTTTTTGGTTTTGTTGATTGTTGTGGGCACAATAAACTGCAGGTGTGGGTGGGTGGGTAAAATTGGAGGTGGGAAGTGGTCAGTGCGGGCGTTTGGAGAAGACTAACCAGCTTCGGTGGCTCCGGAAGACATCAGGATAGTGACTGGCCGTGATGGCTGGCAGGAGTTATTATATAGGCAGGAGGGGGGAAGATGGCTTCCCCCCCCCCGTATCACTCCCCCCCCCCACCACCACCACCACAGTAGTGGCAGGGGGGGGAGGGCTTCGGCCTTGAGCCTGCCATGTCCAGCAATGACACCGAATGAGCGACCTCGCTCATTCAAGACAATGAGTATGAGGCACATTAAATCGTTTTACATTTACATGCAAGGTTTTACTTGTTGGTTCAGGATTTCCAATTCAATAGATACTAATACCCTTAAAGCTGCCCAGCCTGATGAAAATATCAAACCTTCAAAACCAAAGCAATTATCTAGATTCGATTCTTCATATCTAACTTACATACTGGTGCTATTATTTAATACTTGTCGCCACACAGAACGGCATACTGAGGCACTTGAATAGAACCGCTTCCTGCAGAAGCCTATGGCGTCAAGAGTTTTGGTGCCCTTGCAAAAAGGTTACTTCAAGCTAATATAAGGCAGATTATAATGATAAACCTAATATATTTATCTCAGAAAATGACAAACTCAAAACGAGAGAACAGGCAAACGTTGGATCAGTCCCCGGCCGAGTCAAAACTATTTGTTCAACTTTCCATCGTTCCATTTCGCAAATCTATGCGATAAAGGTGCATTATGTTTCTGTCTGCTACTTGATGACGCTGTCTGTAGTGATGTTGTGGCTTATGACTTGCAGGGAAGCACATAGGCAGCACTATAAAGCTGCACGTGCCCTGGAGTAAGGAGGACACCTACTCCTTTATACCGTACGTATCACTATCTCTCACATTGCTCCCACTTCCTGTTTAGTTGAATTGGTGTTGTTTTAATAGCTTCGCACATTTTTAAGTTCATGGGTGAGCCACATTCAAGCACGTTAATTTTTTCCTATTTAATATATGGGTCATTCTCTGAAATTAGGCGCTAAAGTGCAGTTCCCCGACTTTTGGGGATTGATTTTGACACTTGTCGATATGAGAATCTCTCGCCGTTTTAGCGGTTTCCCGACTTTTGAGCAATGACCCGCCTGTTTAGGTCTGACCTGTTCTCATGACTGATAAAAGATCAACGATAATACAAAGTAGTTACAAAGACCCTATAATACTAAGACGGCTCACTCCCTATCTCTCCCATGGTAATGTACATTTTGCAGTGCCACCTTGTGGTGGGTTTGATCAGCCCGGCTGCTGGTTGGTGTTTCACATGTAAACACATGCAATTATATTATACATGAGATAGGTAAGTATGAATACACATCAATATGAAATTGCTATGAACAAATACACATCATCATCAGCATCATCATCAGCATCACCATCATCACACATCTTTCACATTCATATATACATTTATACATATAATATAGCACCTGTTTAACCAAGAGAACAGCCAGCGCACCAAGTGGTGGGTTTGATCATTTTGATTACACAGTACAGGCTGAGTGAGCCGTCTTAGTATTATAGGGTCTTTGGTAGTTCTCTTTTTTACAGAGATTATTTCCCTTGATAATCTTACTTTGCTATTTATTTAATAGTGGTGTGTACATTAATAATAATTGATTACCAGCTGTGTCATCGGAACTCTGCCCCTGTTTCTAGTAGTCTGGGATAGGTCTTTTTAAACCATGAAACCCACCAACATTCTGGAAGGTATTTACTGTCACGCATAATACCTAAAGCAGAAATTCAAATTTTTTTTTAGTGAATTGGATTGATGTTTGATTGATTGGTGGTTGCTTTACGCCGTGTTGGCAGCATAGGCCATATTCACGGCGAGAAATGTTTGTTTTTTGTTCAAACCATCGCTTTTACATGTAAAAGCAGACAATCATTTATGTGCCAATAGACACTCATTAAATTAGAAAGCTCACAATCATATATTTGTGGTCAAGGGAGACAAATTCCCATAGAAAAAGAAAAGTTTTATTAATAATTGATAGAATCTATTTAGTAAACTATATGAGGTGGTACAGTCCAGCTGCCCTCAAAAAGGCTAAAATGTTTTCCTGTATTACCTTAGTAAAAAGGTCATGCATACTGTCTGAAGTGTAGAACTGTTGGCGCAGGGCCAAAAAATCAACGCAACTTAGTAAAATTGGATGATGGTGTAGATGATTATGTCATCTAAAACAAAAATTGTAACTTATTAGTGAACTGGATGGTTATTATGACGATGCAGAAATGCAATATTATTAGTGAATTGCCCGGGGCACCTAGTTTACCTGGTCGGGCAGGTGAAGTTCTCAGTAACTTGCCCTAATGGGCAAGCCATTATTTTTCTGATCTGCAGTAGCAGATTTCAGTTTCGATTGCCTCGGGCAAGTAGTTTTGCAACTTGGGTCAGTATAAAATTCAGTCACTTGCCCGATTGGCCAAGTGGTAAAAATAGTTACTATCCTACCCTGGTTAATCTTATCTATACATGTCTTGGCATATTATGATGTCACTGTTGTGAGTACAGATCCTAGTTATTATGATATCGGAGGAGTTCTACTAGAGGCCTATGGACATGCTGCTGCCACCTAGTGATTAGCGGGTTACTATGGTGGCCCATAACTGTAGCATATCACGAAAATGATCGTGCAGAAATTCTATTTAAACTTATTTTTTTTGTTGATGGTGTATTTATGCTGCCCATAACGGTTTAAGTCTAATGACTTGTTTTCGCTGCCAGACAGTGAGTCTCGTGGTTCCCCTTGTTTTGTTACTTTCAGTTGTGTAGCTATCTACTGCATGTATTCTTTCTCGGTTTGTAAGCATTCTCCCACATCTCCCTATTCTCTGTGAGTCTGATGGGGATTGGTTGATGATGAGGCAGAAATGCTAATTATTACTGGGTTGATGGTGATGGTGGTGGTTGTGGTTATGATGATAATGATGATAATTGCAAAAAGTATGATTTACTGCTACATCATCAACAAAGGTCATATTCATTGAAAGAGATTCGCTCTGAAATGTCCACGTAACACTCATGCTCCGAGGCGGTCACCGAGCGACATTCTGACAACGCTCAAAGTCGCTTTGACTTTGGTGATCAGGTGAGAACCCGTGTTTTCAACATGATATGGAATGGGCTATTTTCCGTTTCAACCAGTTGAAAAGGCTAAGGCTTGTGTAGGCAGGCTATGGTGAAATTAATACAGAAAAAGAGAAAGGAAGAGTATAAAGTGTAAAGAAGAAGAGAGAGTCCAGCCCTCTGGTTTATTATTTATATGGTTACATGGGTTCATTGGAGAGTATCACCCCACCACTTTCCCCCAATGGGAAACAAGCATTCTTGGCCCTACCAATAGGGATCCAGCATTCCTGGTCCCCATGGATACCAGTGGTCTGCCCACCACCACAAGCTGTATGGCCCCATGGCCACCACCAACCTTGACCTTTGAGTGTGGTGATCACTATCCCAGCAGAGGGGGTAGGCCCTGAGTGCACTCACACCCAGACCTGCCAGCACCACTATGTCTATTTACATCCCACTCAGGCACCACCAACCCATACATATATATATATATTTTACCTCGGTATACAGCCTCAGGCTAGCCTCAGGCTAGGGAGAAGGAAGCACGTGAGGTACCAGCAATTAGCATATACAACTCACGACTGGATTACGTGTCGTTGGGTTGCTCCGGCAAATTTAGTCTACATACAAGCTAATACGCAGTAAGTATCATAAAAACTGTGGTTAGCTTAATCATGATGCATTAGAGCATCATTATGGAAAGTTTAGACTTTCTTTGGTCCATTTTGGACGAGTTATTTGGTTATAAAAAACCAAGGATAGAATTCCTTCTCGAAGGATTGAAACCGGTCATTAGCGGTTCTGTCAACACCTGAGTCACCGTGTGATTATGGGTAGAGATGTGGGCTCTGCCTCGTCTCCTGTGGAAATTCTCTCGTACTCTAATAGAGAGTAATGTTGGAGATGCTCCTGGGTTTCTTTTATAGACTCCCCACAAACTTTTTCAGGCGTTTCTCCGAGTTTCGTAGCATTTTCTCCAACTTGTTGACGTTGTAGTCACAGGTGGGAGAAGTGTGCGTGACAGAGGGATGGGCGGGCCGATACACTGGTCCCGACCCCGCGTAAGGTTTGGGCTTGACCCACAACCCACGCACAAATTTAGCTTATTACGCCTGTGTTATAACGGTATAAACACGTTCTCTAACACCAATAGATGTCCAAATGAGTTTTAAACAACCATGTTGTGACATATATATATATACCGGGACTGATCAAAAATTTTGTTTCAGCTCTCGATGGCCACGAAGCGGAGTAAGCGCGGTGCAGCAGCAGCCGAGGGGCGTGTTCCGAGTGGCGAGGACGAGGAGTACGACTCCTCACCCGTGTTGTCGGCAGGGCCTGCGACACAGCCCGGGGCGCATATTCTCTCCGAGGAGGACATAGTGCCTGGCGGCGCCGCGCCTCAAAATTGGGAGACGCGGTTTGCGGCGATGGAGAGTCACATAATGGCTCTCAAACCACCGGTGTCTCGTAAACGGAGTGTGCAAGAAGAGTCTTCTGTGGAGGATTTCTCCGACACAGACTCAGAGATGGAGCTTAGGGCTCCTCCTCCTTCTCCTAAACGAAGAAAGAAGAAGAAACACATTGTTTCTTCGGGTGATGAGTTCACCAAGGAGAGGGGGAAGACTGGGCTTCGCAAAAAGCGCAAGACCAAGTCCAAGAAGAAGAAGAAGAAGAGGAAAGTTTCTTCTTCTTCTGACTCGTCCACGGATTCCACGTCTACGGAATCGGACTCAGACACGCAATATGAAGGTGTCTATGCTGCCATTGGAGGCAAAGTGGCTAAGAAAGTCGAGAAGCCAAGGGCTAAGCGGGTGAAAACCACTACGCTTATGCGTGAGAACATTAATGGCCATTTCCGCACGTTTAAGCCGGCGGAGATTATTTCTAAATTATCAGATGAGTTAACAGGCATTAAAGGTGTTCCCAACTCCATCATTAAGGAGATGGATCGAGATGTCAATATGACGGAGGACCGTAAGAGATTTGAGGGTGTGTTGCACATAGTGCATAAGGCGGTGCTTGGTACCTTAACAGCTATTGCTCCTGTAGCAAACAGAATGCAACAAGAAAACAAGTTCTCGTCTTTGGCTAAGACGATGGACAAAGGTATTGCATTGTTGGCGGCGGCAGGTAATTACCTGTCGTATCGAAGATATGAAAATGTTTTCAAGTCAGTTTGCACAGATGCTGGCAAAGAAGTGGCTCGCTCAAAGAAGGTTACTGATAATGATGGGAAAGAGTTTACGCTCTTTCTTGCTCCAGAGCCGATTAAAGGGAAACCTTTAGATAACACCAAAATGTTTGGCGGTCAACTACAATACCTCTATAAAGAGGTAGAAACTGCAGCCAAGAGTGGCAAAAACATGGATGGTAAGAAGAAACAGGAAACTCCTCGTTTCAAAAGGTCACGAGGGGATTTTCGTCCACGGCGGTTCACCAGGGGAACCAGATCGGGTTCAAACTTCGGTCAAGGCTTTTCGGGGCCGGGGCGCTCGCTCAGGCTGGACCGACAACACCGCACGGCCACTAGGCCGAGGTGTCAACTCGCCGAGACCCTTCCCCAGGGGCGGGTCCAAGTAGAGGTTGAAACACAAACGTTACAAGTCCTTCCAGCCTCTAAAACCACACAAACTGTAAGCAACTTTGTGGCTGGTAATATTAATAATCATATTTCTGAGTGGCACAAAATTACTAGTGACCAAGAAATTTTACAAATAGTTAGGGGTGTTCATATTCCCTTCACACAATTTCCTGTACAAGGCAGGATACCTTTTCCTTATAACATTGAACCGGTTGAACGAGAGGCACTAACTAAACAGGTACAAAAATTCTTTGAGAAAGGAATTATACAAAAAGTGACATACTGTTCAGGAGAGTTTATTTCAAACATCTTCTCGAGACCAAAGCCTAATGGTGAGGTTCGAATGATCCTGGATTTAACAATCCTTAATAAAATGGTTGAATATCGACATTTTAAAATGTTCTCGCTAGATACAGCACGCGATCTGATTACGCCAGATGCGTGGATGGCTAGTGTTGATTTACAAGATGCATATTATACGCTTCCCATAAGAGGAAAAGACCGGAAATTTCTTCGGTTTCTTTGGGATAACCAACTCTATGAGTTTACTTGTATGCCGAATGGTTTAGCTTGTGCCCCTCGTTTATTCACTAAACTGCTTAAACCGTGTTTTTTCAGTAATGGCGCGGAAGGGTCATATAATGTTTCCATACATAGATGATTCCTTTATTATTGCATCAACACAAATTGATTGTGAGAATGCAGTGTTGGATTTATGTGCATTACTTACTAAATTGGGGTTTTATGTACATCCACAAAAGTCAGTGTTTAAACCAACAAAACAACTCAAATGTTTAGGGTTTATTCTGGATACACAGTCTCTTACAGTGTCGATAACAGAACAAAAACTAATTAAGTTTATGAATACAGCGACCCAGCTTATTAAGTTACCAAAACCTAAAATTAGACAGGTCGCAGTCCTTATTGGGATAATGATATCGTATGCACCCGCTATTCTATACGGGAAGGCCCATATTAAATCTCTAGAAATAGATAAAAATTTAGCGTTAACACGAACTAAAGGGAATTTTGAGCGAAAGATGTTTATTTCGCAAGAAGGGCTACAGGATATTGGATGGTGGATGCAACATATAGCAAGTTCACCAAATCCAATCCGCATGGCGGAACCTAATACGGTAATTACTACTGATGCTTCGTTAGAAGGTTGGGGAGCTCATCGAGATGGGGTCACAACAGGAGGTAGATGGCTTGATGATGAAAAATCAGACCATATTAATGCACTAGAATTGCGTGCTATTTATCTGGGCTTATGTAGTTTAGTAAAGATACATAAATCACAAGTTAGAATACTAACTGATAATACTACTGCCATGGCATATATTCGTAACATGGGTGGAACCAAATCAAAGCCTTGCAATCAGTTGTCTAAACTGATTTGGAACTGGGCACAGGCTCAACAAGTCTGGCTGACTGTAGCGCATATTCCAGGGTCACAAAATACACTTGCAGACCATAAAAGTAGAAATTTCCATGACCATTTAGAATGGTCTCTCTCTACACCTTTGTTTAATTTCATTTGTGAAAAATGGGGTACACCTGAAGTTGACTTATTTGCATCACGAAATAATAACAAATTACCTTGTTATGTTTCTTGGCATCCTGAACCGGAGGCTTGGAAGGTAGATGCATTTGCTATTACCTGGGAAAATAATTATTTTTATATTTTCCCACCGTTCAGCATTATCAGCCGAGTTGTCAGGAAAATCGGTCTGGAAAGGACACATGCGATACTGGTGGTGCCCGATTGGGACACGCAACCTTGGCTGCCAGCAGTTTCACAACTGGCAAAAGAACATATACGATTCCCAAGAAAACTCGGGAATCTGACACACCACGGACCGTTAGTGGTTCACGGCGACGTGTCAACGACGCCCCTATTGGCATTCCTTTTCTAAGGAACCAGCTGCGCCAATTTGGATTGGACAAAATTACTGAGAATAGGATAGTAGCTGATGCCTGGAGGCCAGGAACTGTCAAAATGTACACATCCTATTTAAAGAAATGGGGTGTACATTGTTTGTTAATGAAAGTTAAGCCAACAAATCCAACAATTTCACAAGTAGCTCGTTTTCTTCGTTCTCTAGAGGATGAGGGACTATCCTTTGGGTCGATTAATGCGGCAAGATGTGCGTTATCAATCATATTACCGAGAATTGATGGTGAAACAGTTGGAAAACATTATGTTCTTAGATATTTACTTCGTTCAATTTATCAAAGGAATCCTCCAAAACCAAAGTATAGTCGGTTTTGGGATGTATCTGTAGTATTTAAGTTGTTTCAGGCTTGGCCTCACAACTCGTGGTTAGATTTAAAACAATTAGGTTTTAAGGTCGCGGTCCTGTTATTATTAGTAACCGGACACAGAGGACAGACGATTGTTGCTTTGTCTTTAACTGGATTAGAAATAGACAAGAAACAAGCTACGTTTGATTTAGCACAATTGCTTAAATCGAACACGTTAGGTGACCCTTTATCTACGGTTCACTTAGACTGTTTTCCGAGTGATCGGAAATTATGTGTTGTGTCAGCCATACGGGCTTATATATCTAAGACAAAGGATTTACGTGCATCACAACAACTATTAGTGAGCTTTATAAGGCCACATAAAGCAATTTCACGAGACACCCTTGCCAGATGGACAATTACGGTGTTGAAATTGGCTGGAGTGGATACGAGCAAATACTCATCCCACTCAACTAGAGGTGCCATGGTCTCCAAGGCACGGTTGCTAGGTGTTTCTGTGAAAAGAATACTAGCGCATGCAGGCTGGAAGACGGCTAAGTCGTTTGCAAAACATTACAACAAGCGACTAGAAAAGCCTACCGGCATTGCAAAGCGCCTGCTCGCCAACTAACAAGAATAGGTGAGAACAAAAACGTTGATTATTATATAGGAATGGATGATATTAAGGATAAAAATGAATTATGTAAAGGTCTCCCTAGCCTGAGGCTAGCCTGAGGCTGTACACCGAGGTAAAATAGTATAGTTATACGAATCTTACCTGGGTATAGATGATGGATAACTGTTGTTTTCCCGAGGTAGAAGCCTCGGGTAGACGTGGGCTAGGGCCCACCCACCGCGCCCTGCCACGTCTATCCCGTTGGTGTACCGTTACGGGAAAATCATAGTATCCATTGTATTGAAAGATCATTTTTATCCTGAATAAGTAGGTTAAAATTGCTGGTACCTCACGTGCTTCCTTCTCCCTAGCCCACGTCTACCCGAGGCTTCTACCTCGGGAAAACAACAGTTATCCATCATCTATACCCAGGTAAGATTCGTATAACTATACTATATATATATATATACATATATATATATATATATATATATATATATATATATATATATATATACATACATGCGCCTGGTCACGTACACCGATCAGTAATAGAACATTTGCATTCCCCCTATGCCGAATATCAGAATATTTTACACAGTGGTCCACAACTGGTTCATCAAAGGCTGTGGTATGTGCTGTCCTGTCTGTGGGAAAGTGCCTATAAAAGACCCCATGCTGCTTATCGGAAAGAGTAGCCTATGTGGTAGCAGCGGGTTTCCTCTAAAGAAATATGTCAGAATGACCATATGTTTGACGTCCAATAGCTGATGATAAGAAAATCAATGTGCTCTAGAGGTGCCGTTAAATAAAACAAGATTGACTTCTTTCAACACGATGTGGAATGCAGAGACTAGTTGCTGGTTTTCCATGGCAGGTTGAACCAGCACGGTAACATCTCGCTGTGGCTCCAGACTCCGCGTCCAGCGGGCTTTGTGCACAGCGCTGAGCTGCATCTCTACCTGCACCCCGCCTGCACCTACAAGTTGGTCATCACTCGCGACTGGGCCGCCAGCCTTGGACAGGTGAGTCACAATCTCATATTTACCGCAGTCCCTAACTGCCAGACGGGATGGCCGAATGAGTTGAGCGTCTGTCTCCCGTTTTGGTAGATCGTGGGATTCGAACCCATGGGTTCGAACCCTGGTCGAGTGAGACCAATGACGTAACAATTTATACTTGTCGCTTCCTAGCCAGGTGCTAGGCATTATTAGGGTAGGGCAAGGACTGGTTGGCTCAGTGTCAGGATAATGTGACTGAGTGGTCTTCCTTATTCCACTGTCCTATCATAATAATGCCAAGCGCCTGGATAGGAACCGACAAGTATCAATTTTTAAGTTATATTTGACTTGACCAGGGTTCTAACCTGTGGGTTCGAGTCCCACGACCTACCAAAACGGGAAACGGATGCTCAACTCATTCGGTCATCCCGTCTGGCAGTGTTGGTAGTCGACCTAGATTTCTTGAATATGCATTGACTGCCTGAGTAGGGGAGAGAGCCAAGATGGGTTCTATTTTGGCAAACTGTCTCGGTCAAAGTCGGTCGCCTCTTGTGGCGCCACCTGGTGGAATATATTAGCATTACTATTCGCACCGATCGATACATTGAAGCTAAAGCTAAGATTCCTTATACGCGGTCGGTATGTGGCATGCGAATGCGACCAAAAAATCGAAAAGCATGTAAATGAGTAGTGGTGCTTCCATACATCTGAATGTGAATACGAACGCGAATGCGAATGCAAATGCGGCAAATGGATCGACCCATGGACCGATCGGTGCGAATGTGAATACTGCTGCGTTTGGCATAGAAAACAATAGTAACTTTGAACTTCCTTCACAAATTTGGAGGAAAAACCCCCAAAAATGTCATGGGTAACTTTTTTGGTGTGTTTTTTTGGTTAACGATATCCCAGCACAAAAAGTAAACATCGGCTATTGGGGGTTGGCATATATCTATTCCGCATATACCACATTCGCATTCGCATGCCACATCCCGCGTATAAGGAATCTTAGCTTAAGGTTCCATATATATGCATGATGCGAATGCGGGGAAAAATAGAAAAGCATGTAAATGCGCAGTGGTTCTTCCATATGTCCGGATACGAGCGCGTATGTGAATCCGGCAAAGTGGATCGCAACATGGATCGATCGGTGCGAATGTGAATGCTGCTTCATCTGCCATAGGAACTTTGACTTTCCTTCACAAATTTGGAGCAAGAAAGACCGAAAATGGCATGCCTCATTTCGCATTCGCATCCGGACATATGGAAGCACCACTGTGCGTATACATGCTTTTCCATTCTCTTGTCGTATTCGCATGCTGTATACCGCCCCTATGGAATTTTAGCTTAACGAGGACAGCGCTCAATGGAGATTTCAAAATGGCGAGCCAAGATGGGGGTGGGGGGTAGTGATGGTTTCGGTGGATATAACCAGGTGGCGCCACCAGGATATTCTTTGCTTGGTCGTCATTTCTAAACTGAAGTAACAATGCTGGTGGAGGCTACAACTAGATAACATATTCACCCCCCTACCCAGAGTAGGGGTGAATGACGTTACTATGGCGAAATCGGGTGGGAGGGGGGGGGGGTTATTGGAGGGTGATGAAGGGGGGGGGGGGGGGGGGTGGAGGGGTGAGATGGGAGGGGGGGGGGTTGGAGAGGTGAGGAAGGTGAGATGGAAGGGGGGTGGGGGTTGGTTGGAGGGTGGGGTGCATGCGGGAACCCAGGAATTGGCTAAGGGGATTTCCAAATATGGATCGAAACTACCCCTATTTTAGGGTAATTTTTTTCACATGGGTTGGTGAAACAACACCTATTGTAGGGCAATATTTTACTTGGTTTTCTGGTGCAACAACCCACATTTTGGTGCAATTTTTCACATAATCTTAAAATCTAGTGTTCCTTAATAAATTTAATGCAAGAATTTAGGTCTATATGATTCATGAAATTATATTTTGTTTAAAAATACTCTTTTTGGGGGGGGGGGGGGTCCGGGCAACCAGGAAACCCTCCCACCCCCCTGGGTGCGCCCCTAGGGTGGGCGGTTATTTGGAGGGGTGAGATGGGAGGAGGTGGGTGATTGGAGGGGTGAGGTAGGAGGGGTTCTATGGGTGAGGAGGGGGAGATGGGAGGCAGGATTTCCTGCCATATTGGTTATTCTGCCTTCCATGTGGCAGGTCCCAATTTATGGGATCGGTTGCCAGAGGATGTAAGAAACAAAGGCAGCGTCTCCTGATGAATTTAAATCATTCTCGAAGACTCACCTGTTTATGCTTGCGTTTAACAGTAAACAACATTTCCATATCCTTCAACTTGTTTAACCAAATTGTAAATATGTCGTCACATCATGGTTTTATTGCATAGCGCCTTAGAATGGCTCCTGCTAGTGAGTGCGCTCTATTTAAAATGTACGTTGCTGTTTATAACAATATGCCGGGTCCCAACTTCCATCCTTCCTCACGGTAACTGAAAAGACACGTATCCCTCCCAACGGAGAATATGACAGGAGGGCCAAATGGTACACTGTCCGATTCCTGAATGGGAGGTCGTTGGTTCGATCTCCGGGCGAGGCGACTCAATGACTTTGCAGTAGTCTCCACTGACCTCTCAGGCCACATAGACAGGTGGACTTGGATAGGGTAATGACGTTAGTGAGACTAGGCGGTGTCAAAGTCAGCATGTTATCCAAGACTGCAAGAAGTGTGGTTTCGAATCTTGCTCTAAGCGCAATATCAAACCCATGATACTGGTTGCTGTGACCTGGATGCTGTTCAAGCTATATGATGTATGGTTGTTGAACCTACCTTATGTATAGAGATGTTAATGCATTGCCTGTGTGCATGTATTTGTAAGCATTAAACGACTTACGGACGTAAAGCATTTAAAAGGCTTACAATTTCAGGCGGATGAGTGTAATAGTCTGCACCAAGCTCTCAGGCAAGAATCTACATAGACAGGTGGACGTGGATAGGGTGATTGCATCAGGGATCCTAGGTAGTGTAAAGGTTAATACACTAGCCCGGAATGCAAGAGATGTGGGTTGGAATCCTGCTCTGGGCGCAATATTTCCCATTTTCAGTACCAGGACATAACCATGGCTTAGTTCTGCCGGAACCCGCTAGGTGGCACCAAGGTATTGGCCTAATTTCCGATTTTGTTGCCAGAGATCACTTTCACCCCTGATAATGTGACTGAGTGGGATATCAAATCATGGTGCCGGCAGCATTGAGACGGTACTACAAAGTCGTCATCAGTGCGCACTGTCAACAGTCAATCAGTGTAAAAGTACAACATCTGAACACTTTGACTTCTGGATACTGAATGGTTTATTCCTGTCCAGGGCTCACTGAACCACTGGCTAAACTTTCCATGACGTCATCTCATTTACATACTCCTTTGTCTCACTCAGTGTCTGGAACATTATGCATCTCATTAGCATATATTACAGACGTGTCTAGACGTCTATTACGCATATATTACAATCAGTACCCGGCCTGGTATAATAACCATAGATGTTGCCTGGACATAAAACCCTCCAACAACTAGACATGTGTAGAGACAGTCCCACTTTACATTTCTATCAATACAAACTAGGACTAGACATAACCTCGACGTGAATTATATATCTCTCTCCCCTCCCCCTCCCCCACCTCTCTCCCTCCTCCCCCACCTCCCCCACCTCCAACTCACTATCCCCTCATCATCGCCCACACTTTAATTTCACACAGGAAATCGATTTCACGTCAGTCTCCTCCATTTTGTCCCCTTCTTCCCTCATTTCCCAGTGGGCAGCACTATAAAGTCGCCATGAGTGCACACTGTCAGAAGTCGGTACCCGTCCTGATATGACATTAGATGTTGCCACGATATAAAACTCCAGCAACCAACCAACGACACTTTGTTTCAGCCGGTTCCGA
This sequence comes from Branchipolynoe longqiensis, assembly GCA_030323885.1. Lineage (NCBI taxonomy): Eukaryota > Metazoa > Annelida > Polychaeta > Phyllodocida > Polynoidae > Branchipolynoe > Branchipolynoe longqiensis. The sequence continues at coordinate 89,198,844 of CM059192.1, forward strand.
CCACATTTACGTATGTGTAGGTGTGTGGACATCCCCGCGATGCGTCGCCGCCGTGTTGTCCCTGATCGCTGTGATTGGGAGTGCGCGAACGGGTCTCGACATGTCTACCAAAATCGCTTCTCATTGGCTAATGGATGGGGATACCGGGGAATCCCGATCACGTCATATAAAGGAAACCTCTCTGAACGTCCTCGTTTTTGAATTTTGTATTTCTGTTGATTGGTTCGTTCGTGACACCATTTCAAACATTTGCACTCATTTTCGGATGCTCAAATCAGTTCAAAATCACTTTGGGGATAAATAAAAAATATGTAGCCCAAATTATTAATGTCTTTTCTCACATTATACCAAATATTATCATGATCCTATACATCGAAAGTGGTTAATTTTGAATTGGAAAGTGTCATGGGTGTCATCATGGGTCGCCCGACCTGGGCACGGGGCGCACGGGGAGGAGGACTATATGCGACCTCTGCATTGTTGAGGGTCAAACCCATTCCCTTTGTTTCAGTCTAATTACAGGACAAAAAAACATGCAATTTTAAATAAATAAAAATCATAACTTTCTTAATACTAGCCCAATATGCATGACCTTTGTATTATTTAAAAGCATTTGTTTGGCTCTTTACAATGGTATGAGTATCATTTCTATATGGTAAATTAAAATTTGTTTGCAACATACCTAGTATGTGTCAATAACAGAGCTGGCTTTGGCCAACGCCTCATTGTTACCCATAGGTAATTCTGGGTTGTGAAAAAAAAACACCCCAAAAACTTATCACATGCACTGTCACAAGTCGGCACCTGTCCTGAGATGTTGCTAGGATGTTAATCCCCAGCTAGTCACTCGCTCGCTCCTCCATGAATACCTCAAGGATGAAAGATCTCCGCGATTTTGGCGGATTTCCGCGATTTCTTATATTTACCGATTAACGTTAAACAAAATACCAAGGATTCAGGACATATGTGACAACAGTTGGTTACTTTGAATCCTGTTTTTACATAACCATAGATGTTTCTATAACATAAAACCCAACCAAACAAGAAATGGTTAACTGGGCGATAATATAACGACAACAAGAATCATTGACACCTGGGCCGCGTCCAGGGTCCGTCTCGGAGGCGCCGCGAAGACGTCTCGGCGATGCTTTTTGGCCTATTTGCATTCAGAGTGCGTCTCGGCGACGTCTCGGAGACACCTCCCTTTTCAGACTGCAGATGAAAAGCACCTCGAAAATGGCCGCCGCATTCAGTGGTTTCAGCCAATCACAGCACAGCTTTTCCATTGCAAATGGCCACTGCCTATGGGGGGGCAGCCATTTTCGAGGCAACAATCTGCTTTTACCGTTCAGACTAGCGTGACGTCAGTGCCACTTCTGAGGCGCCTCCGAGACGGACCCTGAACGCGACCCAGACTTCCGGCATTTTTCACACGTTCTCCGACAGTGTCCTTGGGGGTGGGGGGGGGGGGGGAGGGGATCCGCATTTTCGCCGAAATTTGCTGTTGGTATAATAATCTTGGCTGATTTCCGCGTTTTTTTGCCTGAAGCCACTATCATCCCTGATACTAGATAAAAGATTCACCCGGTACTTTTGGTACACGGGTGAATGACAAGGTAGTGTAAATACGGGCGAAAATAGCTTTAGCATAGAACAGGAAGTAGAATGTATGCCTCCAGTATCAAATGGATACTTATATAGGCACAGAGTTGATGAAATGGGAGAGAATGCAAAAAGACAAGATAGCGGCCATAGAACGCCGTCGATTTCACCTTTAAATCTGATTAAACAAGATTTTTTATTATAATTTTCAACTCAAAGGTATATAAAGAATATACTTTGCTTCTTAAATTAAGACATTATTCACTGAATTAATTTCCACAGCATGTCAAAATTCTTCGCCAGCTTTTCTAATGGGTTGGTTTTCACCCTGTACTGTCAGTTCGGGGTGAATCTTTTATCTACCCTGATACCTGTTGTTAGTTCAATAAGATCAGAAAGTAACTTCCGCTTCAGGTTCTACAATTCCTCTCCTCTCACCCCCCCCCCCATCTTCACCTTCACCGCCTCCCCCAGCTCGATCCAAGTGGGCTGATAGTCATTTGTAATGTACATGTCTCAATGTTGAGGTTGACTGGTTCTGGACAACACAGCACAGTTAGACACGAAGGTAGACGGGATGAGATGGGTGGGGGGAGAGCACTTTATGATTAACTGATGGCCAAGGTGATCAATAGGCCCACGGCCATCCTAATTAGTTTCCACAGGAAAGATGCTGCTGGATTAGGTTGGTTGGGTGGTTGTTGGAGTATTACGTCCTGGCAACATCTACGGTCATATCAGGACAGGTACCGGCTTGTGACAGTGCACACTCATGGTGACTTTATAGTGCTGCCCCTATTGGGAGACCAGGCCACCAGCACCATGCTCCAATATGCCACTCAATCACATTATCCTGACACCGAACTAACCAGTACTTGCGCTATCTTATTAATGCCGAGTGTCAAGCTAGCAAGCAACAAGTACCAATTTTGATAAGTTATTAGTTTTTAGTTTGACTCAAATGAGCTACAATATTAGTTCTTAGCACTATAAGACCTTTTCCATAGACCATTCTGTATAGTGATCTGCTACCCATAACATTAGTGTTGGCCACTGCTGTCAGAACGTGGGTTGGTGGTGGAAATCCACTATGAGACCTTTTTCGCAGAACATGCTGCACAGTGAGCTGCTACCCACAACATCTGTTCTTCTACTGCCGTCATAGGTTGGGCAATCCTCCATAAGACATTTTCCGCAGAGGATGCTGCACAGTAAGCTGCTACCCACAACATAGATTTCTTGAAGATTCATACTGCCTATCATGGATAAGCCTGAATAGGCTTGTTTTCACCATTAGACAGTTTGTCGATAGAAAGCCCGAGCCTACACTTTTAGCGACCCAAGGGATTTTTAACCTCCCACACCTGAATAGACATGGTATGAGAGCAACTGGCCTTTGATGATGCTGTAAGTTATACACAGCGGTGGAAATCCAAATTGGCAAAGGTGAGGGCACAGGGAATCGAACCACTGACCTTCAGATTAGGAGTCCGACCTAGAAAAAAAGTCAGACACTCTAACCACTCTGCCACAGAGAAAACCACATCTATGTTCTTCCATAGACAGGATGAGTTGGTAGTTGAAATCCTCTATAGAACCTTGTCCATAGAGCACACTGCACTGTCAGCTGCTACCCACAATTTTAATTCTTCCGCTGATGCCAGATGGCAGGTTGGTTGTGGAAATCCTCTATGCAACATTTTCCACATATCGTGCTGCACGGTGAGCTGCTACCCACAAGATTAATAGACTACATCGCCATTTCAGCCGCGCGGTGCATTGTGGGGTGGGTGGAAGATAAACAAACCCCGTGAAGCACGTGGCCCTTGCTAAGACACTGGGTGCAGATATGAAATGTGCTAGTTTCAGCTCATCTCAGCTCTTGTTTGAAACATAGAATACCAACTAAAAAGATATATATAATAAATTAATATGTTAATCTTTTATCTAGCATTGCATTTAGATCAATCTAATCAGCATTTAGAATGAGAAAAATCTGGGCACTCAACTAGTGTTAGAGCCATAGCCAGAGTCAGTTTTACTCATTTAATTCATGTTTTTATTTATATCCTATGGTTAATGACATTTGTTGGGTTAGGAAATGGGTAGGGTTAATCAGACATTGGTTATATATTTCTTTGAAACAAGTCTTTGTTGACACATTTGACATTTTAATATTTAGAACAAGGATTACTTATGTCTAATCAATGGTGGTGTAAATATCAGCCTGTAAAGTGACTGAAATTGTATGTTTCTTAGCTCCAAATGCTTAATTATGGAGAGTTGTATCTTAAACATATTCATTATATTATTATATAGCATCCTTTCCTCCATGTTTGTGCCAAATTGTTATGTATTTCTATTTATTTTGAATAAAATGCCAGTTTTGCCCTACGTGTATCGGCAAACTCAATGGACGTACGCCTTTGCTTTGCTCCCGGCACCGTTTTCAGCGCATGCGCAGTCGGAACCGTGATGTAGTCTATAAGGCCGTAATCGATTAACACAACCTGAGCGACTCGGGTCACCCGAGTCGTCAGAATATCAAATCGAACACTGCGAGTAGAGTCGACAAATACATGTGCCGTGTGCAAAACGATCCAACCCAAGTAACCCACCTCCTAGCTGGGGTTGGCTATGAGCGATGACGTCACATTTGCGCTGGTACCGTCCTGCAGGATAACAGCTACCAGTACCAGTCATACGTACAGAGATTAATGAAATGGAAATATAGCTAAACTAGGCCATCATAAAATACTTTAAATCCTATTTTGCTGTAATTTTATCGGTTATTAAAAAAAAAAAAAAAATTGTCCACCCGAGCGCGGAGAAGCATATTCGATTATTCGACCCGATGTGCGCATGCGCCAAAAAGTGGCTCAGGTGACTCGAGTTGATTAATCGATTACGCCCTAAGTGTAATTGATCATCTGGTTCCACAGTGCGCCAGGCCGGTAACCAGCGTTGAGCCCCCGTCAAGCACCCCGTCAAGCACCAGCGCCCAGCGATGAACGCGCACATTCTCCAAGCGTAGGTTGCCCGACGACACCAGACGGTTTCAGAATGCTGAATCGCATGTTAAGCAATGCCATCTCTGGTTGCAGAGTGCATCAGTCACGACGGCTTTTCCGTCTCGGGTTGGAGAGTATGTCGCTCTCAGCAGATTTCCCTCTATAGAGGGGGTGTAATGACGTCACAAGGCAACTTTCGGTGGCCATATTTGATAACATACAGAAGGCTTGCAACTGCCTACACTGTGCTTATTTACTGATTTGTTGGTTTATTTGTCACTGTTTTGAGAAGTTTCGCTTCAGAAGTTGTTGCTAAAGTGTTGTAAGTAAACACATTGGATGTAAACTGCCCAGAACCTTCCATAACACAAGAAAACTCTGTTTTACTGCATCTGCATGCATTCACAACAAGGCTAGGGAAGGTGCTCGTAATCCAAGATGGCAGCCCGCTGACCACTGATTTCTAAGTAATGACGTCACGTGCACTCCCTCTATTAGACCGGATGTTAAAACAATGCAATCTCTGGTCGGAGAGTGTGTCACTCGGTGGCTTTTCTCTGCGATGGGGTCTCAGATTGGAGAGTGCGTCACTCTTGGCGGCTTTTCCTCTACGAGAATACATGTTAAGCGATGCTATCTCGGTTTGGAGAGTGCGTCCTTGTCGGCTTTTCCACTATCAGAATGTATGGTAAGCGATGCCATCTCAGATTGGAGAGTGTATAACTCTTAGCGGATTTTCCTCCATTAGAATGCATGTTAAGCGATGCCGCCTCGGGTTGGAGAGTGTGCGAAGTCGATCGTTGGGGAGGAGTATCGCCGTGTGGGAGAGAGGGGGTTGATTGGAGGGGTGAGATTGGTGAGAGTGGTTGGTTGGAGGAGTGAGGAGGGTGAGATGGGAGGGAGGTGGTGGGGGTGGTTAGAGGGGTGAGGAGGGTGAGATGGCAGGAGGTGGTTACCACCATAATCAGGAATGAAAGATCTCCGGGATTTTTCAATCCCGCAGCACCATCAGCGTATACTAATATGTGGTGCAGACTCTGCAGCACTATCAGTGTATACTACTAATAAATGCTCCATGCACCGCAGCACTATCAGCGTACACTACTAATACATGCTTCAAACAGCGCAGCACTATCAGTGTATACCAATATATATGAAACCCGACTTCCGGGAATTTTCCGCGATTCCCTGACAATGCTAAACCTATTGGAGAATATCAGCATTTCCTCTTTTTTCCCCGGAGACCACTTTCATCCCTGCATAATGGTGTCTGGTCACGGTTGAATGGTGTTGCGGGTCGGCGTGGTGGTTGTTATACATAGTGCTGATTGTAAACAGGCAGTCTGCATCCATGTCTCACTGTGTATTGATTGACACGTATGGTGATGGTTACACATTTTGAACTTGCACATAATTGCACCATTTTCAAATTCATAAAAAATTCAGTAGAAATACAATAACCTCAGAATAACTCCTGAATATACAGATACCTCAAAGCCTCTCTAAATCGACCGACCATTTGACCGCCTTTAAATGGTCAATTTAGGCAGGTGGAGGTTTTTTTATCATTACAATGGTATTGTATGGGCGATCGTTTTGGACCCAAATAAAGTGATCGATAGAGGGGAGTGACCGATCTGTGGACGTGGTCGGTTAAAGAGATTTTACTGTAGTCACTTGGGACATTCATCTTCTGAATTTGGTTTGAATAGCTGCAATTGTATTTAGTTAACGTCAGTTATTTATAAAGAGCAAATTACCTTAAATATAGTACCTCACTTGTAGAGTATGGTCAGTTTGTTGTCGGTGTTTTTTTTATGTCCTCGCATCGTCTAAAGTCATATCAGGGCAGGCACCGACTTGTGACAGTGTGCACTCATGGCGACTCTATAGTGCTGCCCCACTGGGAGACCAGGCTGCCAGCACCACAAACTGATTTTTCACTCAGTCACATTATCCTGACACTGAGCTAACCAGTCCTTGCCCCGTCCTAGTAATACCGAGGCTAGGTAGCGACAAGTATCAATTTTGTAAGTAGTTGGTTTGACTCCTGTTGGATCTGAACTGCTGACCTTCTGCATGGGAAGCCTGCGCTCTATCTGATTCGGCTACCGCATCTGGTCTGTTAAATATCTCCAAAATGAACGCTTTAAAATAAAGGTTACTTCAAACTCAAATAAAGTTGATTATAACCCAAAGAGCCACATAGACTGGTGGGCGTGGACTGGGTGGTGACTTCAGGGAGCCTTGGTGGTGTAATGGTTAGCATACTATCCCAGAATGCAAGAGGTGTGGGTTCGAATCCTGCTTCTAAGTGCAATATTTCACATTTTCATCACCCACACGATACCGCTATTACTACACAGACTGAGTCTCTGTATTACGATGCACTTATTGAACTCCAAGTCCAAACAATATGCTCGCCGAGTCAACAGATAAGTTTGTATGATCGATATAGATCTATATGCTGAGGATGCCAATATATTGCCTTGCTGTAGTAATAAGGTTTGTGATATGCTGTTGCAGTCACATCAGGGGCGTAATCGATTAATCAACTCGGGTCACCCAAGCCACTTTTTGGTGCATGCGCACATCCTACAGACTCGGGTCGAATAATCGAATACGCTTCTCTGTGCTCGGGTGAACATTTAAAAAAAAAATTGTATAACCCATAAAACCTCATCAAAATAGTATTTAAAAGTATTTTATGGTGGCCTAGTTTAGCTATATTTCCATTTCATTAATCTATGTTATTCTTTTAAAAAAAAATGTATGACTGGTACTTGTAGCTGTTATCCTGCAGGACGGTACCAGCGCAAATGTGACGTCATCGCTCGTAGCCAACCCACGCTATGATGTGGGTTACTTGGGTCGGAGAGTTTTGCACACGGCACGTGTATTTGTCGACTCTACTCGCAGTGTTCTATTTGAAATTCTGACGACTTGGGTGACCCGAGTCGCCCGGGTCGTGTTAATCGATTACGGCCAATATGTGTACTCCGAGTTACACTGGTCCCTCAGGAAGAACTGAAGCTGGGACTCAGCATGTCAGGTCACAGCTTCAGCTTACATGGCGGGAGTTGGGGTCAGTGCCAATCCTAGCGCTATCCTCCACTATAGACCCTATACTTTAAACTGAATTAGCCAGTACTTGATATGACATGAGATGTTGCTAGAACTTAAAGTCAAACGAAGCAATTTTTCTATTCCATCAAATGGTACTAGTGCCATATGAAGATAGTTCCATAGCAACTAATTAAATAACTTAGTTCATGTGCAATGTAAACAAAATGAAAAGATGTTTTTACGGTGTGCAGGCATGCATAATATATCAAACAGGATTAAGCCGAATACCTACACACCTTAAAAAGAAATGTGTATTTATATTAGTGTAGTGGTCTGCAATGACCTCTCAGGCAAGTAACCACATACACAGGTAGGCGTGGGTAGTGTGGTGATATCAGGGAGCCTAGGCGGTGTAATGGTTAGCTCACTGGCCCGGAATGCAAAGAGATGTGGGTTCGAGTCTCATCCTAGGTGCAATATTTCCCATTTTCATCACCCCCATGACACTGGTTCCATGATCATGATCCTGTACAATCTATGCGCTGTATGGTTGTTGAACCTACCCTGCGTATGTATGTGTTGGTGCATTGTATGTAATTGTAAGCATTAAAAGACTTACAATTCCAGGGGGACCAGTGTAGTGGTCTGCACTGACCTCTCAGGCAAGTAACCACATAGACACGTAGGCGTGGGTAGTGTGGTGATATCAGGGAGCCTAGGTGGTGTAATGGTTAGCACACTGGCCCGGAATACAAAGAGATGTGGGTTCGAGTCCCGCTCTAGGCGCAATATTTCCCATTTTCATCATCCCCATGACATTATTATCAACATATACCTGTTCCAAGAATAAGCAATAGCCATAGGTGGGATGCTTTCCATAACTTCTAGATACAAAAATTTACCCCTACCCAGAGTAGGGGTGAATCAGAATTTTGCCTAAATCCGAGCAAAAACTGCTTCAGTAGGAATTAACTATACATTTCCCTTGGGGGGGGGGGGGGGGGGAGGGGGGTGTTCCAACATGCAGTGTTTATCTATATTGGCGTTAAGTTGAGAAATTAGGATAGAAAGACAAGATGGCGGCCAACAGAAAGCTTTTGGTTTGACTTTTAAAGTATATTAATCTACATGATTTCATAAATTATTCACCGCAAAAGTAGCAGAGAATGGTAGATAAGTATTTGAACAATCTATTTAGTATATTAGTTTGCAAAATCATGTTGTTATTTCCATAATTTGACCTTCTAGCACTTTTTCTAATGGGTTGTAGAGCAGCCCTTTCACAAAGATAATTCTGCAGGAGTAACTACGTTACTTTGTCTATTTACATGCATGTGATTTCCCCAGTTTTAACCGTTTTTTCTGGCCACCGAAACAGGAATTCTGTTGTTTTTTTAATTCCGTTTTTTTTCATGGCCACCGAAACACCTCTAAAATACACTATTTGCATCCCTCTCACGACTCAGTGGGATGCTGTGTGTCCCCATGATAACCTAAAAAAAAATTTCAGGTTTTATTTTCCTGCACCCAATCACATGCCTCCTATTTAACCGGTTGTCGAAGCAATCTTGGAACCAACCATCAAATGTCACCCTTTCTTGTCTATTATTGATACTGTAGTAGTCTGCACTGACCTCTTAGGCAAGTAACCACATAGACAGGTAGGCATGGATAGTGTGGTGATATCAGGGAGCCTAGGTGGTGTAATGGTTAGAACACTGGCCTGGAATGCAAAGAGATGTGGGTTTCGAGTCCCGCTCTAGGCACAATATTTCCCATTTTCATCACCCCCACGACACTGGTAGCCCTGACCATGATCCTGTACAAGCTATGTGCTGTATGGTTGTTGAACCTACCCTGTGTATGTATGTGCTAGTGCATTGCCTGTATATATGTAATTGTACGCATTAAATGACAATTTAAAAGACTTACGATTCCAAGGGGACGAGTGTAGTAGTCTGCACTGACCTCTCAGGCAAGTAACCACATAGACAGGTAGGTGTGGGTAGTGGGGTGATATCAGGGAGCCTAGGTGGAGTAATGGTTAGCACACTGGCCTGGAATGCAAAGAGATGTGGGTTCGAGTCCTGCTCTAGGCACAATATTTCCTATTTTTATTACCCCCACGACAATACTAAGTGTGTGAAGTGACAAGTTGTGCACGCCCACACACTTACTTACCAACACATCCAGATCACAAATACCCATGCGCTCACCTACACAGAGAACAAACACACACAAACACTCAGACAAGCACACACAAAGACAGTTACAATCACCTACAAACAAACACACAGACACTTACACAAGCACGCACAAGCACACCCAAACAGTCACATTCTCACACAAACACACACTCACACACAAAAGAAAGACACACAGCACTCACACAGGCACGCACAAAGACAGTCACACACACACAAAACAAACACACATAGACACTTATACAAGCACACACAAACACAGTTACAATCACCCACAAACACACACAAAACAAACCCACACAGACACTTACACAAGCACACACAAACACAGTCACATTCTCACACAAACACAGACTCTCTCACACACAAAACAAACACACACAAACACTCACACAGACACTTATACTAGCACAATAACACACAGTCGCACTCACACACATCCCACGCGCATTCTCCCTCTCACACACACACACTCAAAGACCTATTTAATCAAACAAAACAAACACTCACATACAAACACACATACAAACACACACACACTCTTACACTCACGTACACACTTGGCGTGTAAAATAAAATGCAAACGACAGTTCCGTTATCCGCTTTTGAGTGCAAGATAATTTCTGTTTATCTTCACACGGGCTATATTTCGCTGTAACAATAACATAAGTTAGTGGCTTTAACCATGTTGAGTCATAAATCATGCAGACGACTTTTTAGCAGCTGGCGTTCCGTCAGTTAAGCGGTCACGTGACAAGTGAGGAATGAGCATTCACAATATGCCGATCATTACTGCGGTATAATAAAATCAATGTTTGTGTACTTGTGTGTGTGTGTGTGTGTGTGTCGGGGGGTTATATTATGTTTATTTTGTGTTTGTAATATTATACAGCATCGTCAAATAATGGATTTTAAAAAACCTAGCCCGGCACGCATCATTATTAGGATAGATCAAGGAGCAGTGGAATGAGGAAAACCAATTGTCCGCGTTTGAAATTTCCCCTGCTTAATCAACGAATGTAGTATACACTATATGTGATAGTTGGTTGTTGGAATTTTACGTCCTGGCAACATCTAAGATCATATCAGAACAGGTACCGACTTGTGACAGTGGCCACTCATGGCGATTTTATAGTGATGCCCCACAGAGAGACCAGGCCACCAGCACCATGATCGGATATCCCACTCAGTCACATTATCCTGACACTGAGCGAACCAGTCCTTGCCATATATCCTAATATTATTAGTAATAATGCCGAGTTCCTGGCTAGGAAGTGACAAGTATCCATTTTTAAGCCATTGGTTTGACTTGACCAGGGCTCGAACGCTTGCTTTCGAATCCTGTGATCTAACAAAATGGGAGGCGGATGCTCGACTCATTCGGGAATCCATTCTGGTCACATTATATATGATGTATAAGGTATTATACGAGTATAAACCCACGGAGATGAAAATGAATGCTTGTAATCCTGCACACGTGACCGGTGGCCCGTCGCTGTTCTGTAATAGTGGCCCGCCTCAGCCACTCGGAGCCTCTCACTCAGGTTTCTTCCCGATAATAATCCATAGCCAGAGATTAGATACTACTCAACCACTACCTAACTCTATCCTTGTTACATTGTACCTTTATCCTACTACCTATACCTCGCAGTTTATATAGCTAGCTAGCCAGATAGATATAGATGTATAGCTTGATAGAAAGATATATTGATATATAGATAGATATATTGATATATAGATAGATATATTGATATATAGATAGATATATTGATAGATAGATATATTGATAGCTATGTTGATAGATATATTGATAGATATATTGGTGGATGGATTGATAGATATATTAATTGATCGATATATAAATAGATAGGTAGATATATAGAAATATGGTCAGGGGACACTGATATTTTAAAGGTAAATTCCGAGTAATGACAACAGTATATATATTTTTTAATACATTAGAACATTTAAGCAGCATTTTGACCTGTTTTTTGTGTGTGTGCATTGTAGTTACTCATATGGAGCATACCATATACCATATAGTCTGATCAGATTGTAAGATATATAAAATGGGTGTGTAACAAAATATCACTGCTAATCTGATAAGTACAAAGAATCTCAGTAGTATTCAAAGTAGATTTAGAACGCATCATTTAGACCATTTCTTTTTTTTAAATATCATAATTTTATTCTCAGTATGTATTCGTGCATATCAATAAATTAAATGATACATGTGGTTCATTTATTATTAAATACATTATTCTCCTGGGATAGGTAACAGTTTCTCCCTTCTTTCACACAGTTTCAACTCTTTCTACATTCATATAACAATTCATTAACTAATTTTGAGAATACTTTTCTTTTTGTATGAAGTCACGAATGTAAGAGAAAAAAAAAAGAATTATCTTGGTGTGGTGGAAGAAAATTCTGACATCCGCTGTGATAAGATTAATTAACTTCGTTTACAATGTCTTCAACCACCTATGTGATTGTTGGATCTCTGCCATGTGCAAGCAATTTTTCAATATACAGTAAAATCTCTCTAAATCGACCGACCATGGGACCGATTTTAACTGGTCCATTTAGGGATGTGGTCGGTTTAGGGGGTTTATTTATCTTTACAATAGTATTGTATGGGTGATCGTTTGGGACCCAAATAAAGTGATTGATATAGGGGAGTGGTCGATCTGTGGAGGTGGTAGGTTAGAGAGGTTTTTTTGTACTTATTTGTAATTCGCCTCATTTGATGGTATCTCTGATGACACGACACCTGTAATGTCAGGACTGCAATGGTCTGGATGTAGAATTGTCCGTTGAAGGCAGGTACATACATGGCTCTCACTAAAGAAATAACTGCCGATTTAACCTGGCACTGAAAATAGTCGCTTGATTGATGTGCATTTATATATGTGTGTATGGCTTCAATCATGGGTACACAAAGTTTTACATACAGGTCAAAGATCAGAATTGTCACAATTGTATTCTAATTACATTGGTTGTGTTCATTAGAATCTCTTTCAACTGAAAATGTACTTTATTTTTGTTCTTGAAAATTTATACTGCCTATCATGGAGAATAGACATGTTTTCACCATTAGACAGTTTATCGATAGAAAGCCAGAGATATCGCGTCAGTGGACACTGCTGTGCCATCGACCAACCTATGTACAGTGTAGTAGAAAGTAATTAATATCACAAGAGAAGTCACTTCACATCTATGCCTTAGAGATACAGTATTAGGAAATACTCCTACTTAGGTCCTTACAGGATGGGTCACCAGACGGGATGCCGAATGAGTTAAGCTTCCGTCTCCCGTTTTGGTAGATCGTGGGATTCGAACCCATATGTTCGAACTCTGGTCGAGTCAAACCAATGACTTAAAAATTTATACTTGTCACTTCCTAGCTAGCTGCTCGGCATTATTAGGATAGGGCAAGGACTGGTTGGCTCAGTGCCAGGATAATGTGGCTGAGTGGGATATCAGGTCATGGTGCTATGTGACATGAAATCAGAGCCACTTCATAATTATATACAATATCTTGATCCCTCAGGATTCTGGTAAAGCTTCACTGAAATGCCTTAAAGGTCGCAGGCGTTCATAGCAGAACTTGGTAGGCTGCTTTGTAAATTTGGTAACTGTCTTGGTAACGAAGACAGTTAGGGTTCAGGTTCTTTTTTTCTCTTCTTTTTTCTTTTCTTTTTTTATTGAAGCTGTATTTATACTGTCCATAGCATATAAGCCTGCGTATTCAGGCTTGTTTTCAATGCTGGCCAGCTGTAGTGTTGGTGTTATCTTATCGCTTGTATAGCTTGTATGGATATCTTTCTTTTAAATTAAATTTGTGTGCGTGATTGTTTGTTTATTCTGCTCATAACAGTTAAGTGCATGCACCTGTTTTCATCGCTGTGCAGTAGTGGTCGTAATCCATATCGATTGATTTCCTTCATCAATAATTTCTGTAAACTTGTTTATGGGGAGTTTCCAATTTGTTAGTTTTTTTAATCATATTTTTGTGCATAGTTTGTTTAGTATGGCATCTCCTATTCCTTTGTGATGTTTTATGGCTTACTTAATGTTTATCCCTGATTTACATATTTCTTTATCAGCCTTTCTTCTTCGAGGTGTTTTTTTTTTTGTCAGGTCCTGCTGTGGGACATAGATTTTATTGAGGCTGTATTTATACTGTCCATAGGATATAAACCTGGGTATTCAGGCTTGTTTTCAATGCTGGCCAGCTGTAGTGTTGGTGTTATCTTATAGCTTGTATGGATAGCTTTCTTTTAAATTAAATTTGTGTGTGTGATTGTTTGTTTATTCTGCTCATAACATTTAAGTGCATGCACCTGTTTTCATCGCTGTGCAGTAGTGGTCGTAATCCATATGGATTGATTTCCTTTATCAATAATTTCTGTAAACATGTTTATGGGGAGTTTCCAATTTGTTTTTGTTTTTAATTATATTTTTGTGCATAGTTTGTTTAGTATGGCGTCTCCTATTCCTTTGTGATGTTTTATGGCTTACTTAATGTTTATCCCTGATTTACATATTTCTTTATCTATATGTCACTTCCAGCCTTTCTCCTCCGAGGTTTTTTTTTTTTTTGTCCGGTCCTGCTGTGGGACATAGATGCTGAATCATATGACATGAAGAGTTAAAGAGAGAAATCCCTGTTTGGGGGAGTGGTTGGGGTGGGTGGGTCTTTATAGAGGGGTGAATGAGTAATATATTCAAAGAGAATAGAAACAATGTATTGTGTGGATTTTAGAAGAATATTTAGAAGGTGAATGGCAGCAGAGGGAGAGGGAGACCAAGAACATCATGGTTTACAAATATTTCACAGTGGACAGGCTTGAATTATTCACAGTCTATCAGAACAGCACACCATCGGGACAAGTGGAGAACCATTGCATCCAACCCTCGACTAGAGGACGGAACTATTGATTGATTGAGAAGAATATTAAAGAAAACAACTGCATGCTTTTACCTACACTACAAATTAATAAATATACCAAATTCAGATTATGACTTGATTGTTGGGTTTCAGAATGGTGCTTTTGGGTGTTTCTTTGGGTGTTTAAAATACTTTCTTTTTTTTTTTAGCAATTTGATAATAACCATTTATTGCTCGACTTGGGTGACTGTGGTATGAATATTGGCCGACTCAAATTGGCCTGATTGACTCAAACCCTAAAGTATGGTTATAAAGCATTGCTAGATTACTAAGCTTCAAACTTTAGCCAAGAGACTGAAATTTCACTCTAGATTTTAGAATAAAATAGAATAAAATAACTAAGTTGATAATCGGAATGGGAGTGTCATCACTGGACCATCTATTCATTTATTTAAAGTTTCAATCCGATGGTTTTGAGTTTCAGTCATTTTTCTGAGATAAATATATGAAGCTGATTGTTATAATCTACCTTACTTTATAGTTTCAAGTCTCTTTATTTTAAACGGCTAAGTTTTCAGATATTTGAAGTGCAAACATGTCAAATTAGTTTTGGCAAGTGTGCCAAAACTCTCGACACCATAGGCTTTAGCATTAACAGATTCTATTAAATTGCCTCAGTATTATCTTATATGTAGCAACAAATGCTTTTTCTGGGCTTTTTTTGTGATGGTTTATTTACCCTGTCCATACACGAATAAGCCGCATTGCGGCTTGTTTTCATCACTGAACAGCAAGTGTCAATTTTGTAGTTGCCTTGTCATCTTAGCTGTTAGTAATTATGTTACGTATGCTTAATAAGTGCATCAGTATCTAAGTTAGTTATGTAGAACCAATTCTAGGTAATTGTTTTAGTTTTGAAAAATTGATGTTTCATCGGACTATGCAGCTTTAATGGGCGTGTCTCTTGACATAGTACCGTCTGTAAATTATGTTTGTCTATTGACACAACGTCAGTCTTTTAACGCAACACTATAAACTATTCACAGAACCACTTATGGCCGCATTGACCATTCATGTCTTGACAACTCAGTTGGCAGAGCTTTAGATAGTTACTCTCACAACACTGTCTATATGACAGGATTGCTAGACAACCCTATAGAACAAGTGTCGGAAGGCTAGATTATGGAAATAACCACATGTATTTGCAATCTAATGTGCTCAATATATTATTAAAACACTTAACCATCTTAGCCCATTACTTTTGGAGTGACTAATTGATTAAATTAAAGTTGCATAGTCCGATGGTTTTGAATTTCTGCCATTTTTTCTGAGATAAATATATTTAATTGGTTGGTATAACCTACCTTACTTTAGTTTGAAGTAACTTTCATTATGAATGGCTAACTTTTGAGATATTTGAAGTGCAAACATCCTAAATTGATTTTGGCAAGCATGCCAAAACTATCACCATAGGCTTATGCAGTAACAGGTTCTGGTAAATTGACTCGGTATGCCCTTCTATGTGGCAACAAATGTTTAATAAGTGCACCAATATCTAAGTTAGATAAATAGAATAAAATCTAGGTGAATGTTTTTGTCTTGAAAATTTGATTCTTCATCGGACTATGCAGCTTTAAGTAGATTAAGAGACTTGTTGTTATTGCATTCTCTCTTATTTAATCAACTCTAAGGCAATATAGATAGACACTGGAAACTCGAACCAGGAGCTCCACATTAATGTTCATATCAAAGCAGCTTTGGTCGGATTTAGATATGGTAGTCATTCACCCCCACTTTCTTTTATCTAAGCGTTAGACTGAATATATAAATGTCTTTGGTTCAGTCTGATGCCGTTCCTTTCACTTGCTTAAAATATATATATGATATATTATGCAAAATGTACAGGGGTGGGGGCGGGGGGGGCGGGGGGAGGACATGAGTCTATCAACTTGTCCATTTGATACCTGATAGTGTATTATGGTAGTAAATCAACAACAAACTATTGAAGCGGGGGAAAATAACAACAATTGTTAGGCCTAATTCAATTGTCTCCTTGACTGGTACAACTCTGTAAACAGAAACAAAAGTGTGTAGGCCTACTTGTATGATGGCTTCTGATTGGTTATCAGTATTATCAAGCAATATTAGCTTTGTGATTGGTTATATGGTTATAGAATATGAATGGCACAGTTAGGCTACGAGCCATTGCCTCATTTATTAATTATTAATTAATTAGCTATCACTACTACTGTTCGGCGTGGGCGTGGTTGGCGACAACGGCTTGCCTCCCCAAGCTCACGCCCCTAGTCGGCCGTGCAACCCGGCCTGGGGGCCGCTTTTCCTCATCCATCTCCATGAGCATTTCGAGGAAGCTGTCCGAGCGGGGTGCCAGCCCCTTGTGATTTTTCAACCCGCTGGGCGGTCCATCGACCCGGCTGGCCATGGTCTGCCCAATGAGGCAGTTGTCGTTGGACCTCCGTTTGATTGCACTCGCCGGCGCATCCATGGACCGCGGGCCGCTGTACCCGGCCGACCGGGTCACCACCCTCGCCCCCACCGCCGCCGCCCCCTTGGGCCTCACGCCGGCATTGTCGTCAAGGCTCTTGCAACGCAGACTTTTCATACTGTTCATTCTGGACGATCTTGGCTGGATGACCTCCTCGTCGATCCACCTGTGAAGCTGCTCATTCATCTTCCGGAACCGCGTCGATTCCGGGCGCGATTGTTGTTGTTTCTCGAGGCGATGCCGTTTTGATTTCCTAAACAACCCCGGGAGGGCGTGGTTATTCATCACCTCAGTCGATGCGGTGATGGTTCGCATTGCTCGTTCCATCGCTTCATTCTCGTTGTTGTAAAGCTCACAATCGTTGCCGTAGGAAGAAGTCACACCGTCCAATTGGTGCGATTTGGGGTTCGTGCGCCGTTCAGGTGTTTCCAGATGCGAGTCGTCCGATATTTGCTGAACTTCCTGAAGATTGGGGGAGCTTTCCAACGTGTAAGCAAGCTCGGCTTTCGATGTCACCCACGCCTCTGGTCCACCTTGTCCTAATGCCAGCCGGCTCCGATAACGCATCATGCAATCGTCAATGGTAAAGCAGTTGAGGAGCCGGTTTGATGTTGATCTGCGGCTGCATTGGCCGTTGAAAGTGGATGATTCGTCACGGGCGCCAAGCTTGCCGGCCGCCGACGCAGCCTCTCCCCGGCTCCCTCGGTCTCTGTCACGCTGTCTGTCAAGCTCATATTTACTCAGATTGTCATCCTGGTTGACGCCATTTAAGTTCACTGTGGGGCTCCTGTTGACTGTCGACGGCGATTTGAAGTCGATGGACACATTGGCTACCTCCACTGACAGCGATGACATCTGACGGTCAGTATCGTTGACATCTGGCGGGTGGTGATGTCCACTTGTGATACTGTCACTACTAGTACTACTACTACTAGTGGTGACAGGTGGTCCTTGCCCAAAAGACTGCCGCCACAGGCCTAGCTCGGGGCCTGTCACCGATGGTGGGGTGTATTTAAGGTATTTAAGTCTTGTCCGACCTTTACGCCTATGTCCACTACTGACTGCGTTTATCGTTTCAATGCTGTCCCTGTCGAGTTCTGTGTCAGACATGGTGTGTTTCGACGATGTGCTGTTGAATCACGCGACACCACGAACCGAACGTAGCAACGCCTGCTTGCACGCACTTGTTACCGTAAAGCTGCGAATGGGCGCGCTGAATCTGAAACAAAAGATCGAAGGAGGATTGTTATTAGAGATGCATGTATCAAATTGATTTAGTTTTATTAAGTATATAGCATAGTGTTCCAACGTGTTTTTAAAATTAAATTAAATATTTTCCCCGAGAACTTTAACTGCTAAGGTCTTGGAAATTAACTTAAAGGGACAGTAACTGACCAATGCAATTTTGTTTAATCATAATTAATAATAATATGAATAATATGAATAAGGACCGACCCCCCCCCCCCCTACACACACACAATAATGTTTCATATTTGTTTCCACTGGTGCTTAAGCATGTTGTTGTACTTAATTTACTAATTCTTTTTTTAACAACATAGGACATTTGTTGGTAATAGATTAAAAGAAGCATGTATTATTCCATTAGGAACATTTTAATAATTAAAAAAGAAAAATATAATATTCATGGTTGGTATATTTTGAAACAACCTATTATCTGCTACTTATTTAGAGTTAAAGCAAAGCTCAGGCCCACTGGTCAAGCTGTGATTTATTGTCACTCGGCCCTAATTACCCTTCTCAGCTGTTGGAGCTTTTCTTATTAGTTTTAAGTGTAATGTCACAGTTAGTATTTCTAGAATTTTAGTATTTTGTTAAGATATGGGGAATATTTATATGAATAATATATGTTAAAACCGGGTGATAAAATCTTTAAGAGGCTTGAAAATCGTACTTGTCTATGCTTGGTTATAAATTGTGGACATTTTTGTCACTCAGAACTGTCACACACATTTTTTGGCATTTAGTCTTATTGAAAGTGCCAATCATTTTCAATCACAGTATCAAGTGGAGGAATAAAATATCACATGAGAAATGTAGCTTTAAGAATATTTGTTAGTTTGTCCCATTGCAGTTAATGTTTATTGAAAGTGCCAATCATTTTCATTCACAGTTGGTTGGGGGATCCATTATGTAACTTTAAGGATATTTGTTAGTTTATCCCAATACAAATTGGACAGTAGTTGTTTGTACTGCATCATTTTTATTTGCAAAACATGTTACAAATTAAACCCAGTGCAGACACACAATTATACATTTCTAAGAGACTTGTTTCTTACATCATGCACTTATCTCCATATTACAATTAACATTCCTTTAGCGAAATTTCTAAATGTCTTTATTATTCAGGTGGTTAAAGTTGCATAGTCCGATGCTTTTGAGTTTTTGCTATTTTCTGAGATAAATATATTATACTAATCGTTATAATCTACTTTACTTTAGTTTGAAGTAACTTTAATTTTAAATGGCTAAGTTTGGAGATATTTTATGTCAAAACATGCCAAAATAATTTGGACAAAACTCTGACACCATAGACTTCAGTAGTAACGGTTTCTATTAATTGACTTATTATGCCCTTCTATGCAGCAACAAATGCTTAATAAGTGCACCAGTTTCTAAGTCGAATATGTAGAATCAAATCTAGATAAGTGTTTTGGTTTTGAAAATTTGATGCTTTCATCGGACTATGCAACTTTAAACAACCAAAAATGGTTCCAGAAATTTGTGTTGGGGGGCTTTGGAAAAGTTATGGAAATTACAGCGGCCCAAGCTGTACAATGGAGACAGATCTCTCCCCCTCCCCTCCTTCTCCACCTTTCCCCCTCTATCATCATCATTATTTAAGTATTTTGTATTCGATATCCCACAAGATATCCTCCCATGTTCATCAAGTCCAGTGTGTGAAAATGTAATGGAAATAATGGGCACTAAATATAAGTGTGTTGTGGTTCTCTAGAAAAGTAAACAAATGTTTATAGGTGAATCTAGATAAGCTGGCTCCAGTTCCTGTAAAGCTAAGGGACAAATTATATATTCGTTTCAGTTATATATGTTTGTGAGTATATACTGTATTCTCGCGGCTTAACACTCTAGGCATTTAAATTGTCAAATCACTGAAGTGGCAGGGGGTGGGGGGCGTTTACCCACACATGGGCGCTTAATGGATGAGCGTTTACGAAATATTGGAAAAAGGGTGTTAACCCGTGAGAAGACGGTATACATACATACATACATACATACATACATACATACATACATACATACATACATACATACATACATACATACATACATACATACATACATACATACATACATACATACATACATACATACATACATACATACATACATACATACATACATACATACATACATACATACATACATACATACATACATACATACATACATACATACATACATACATACATACATACATACATACATACATACATACATACATACATACATACATACATACATACATACATACATACATACATACATACATACATACATACATACATACATACTTACATACATACATACGTACGTACGTACAGTTAGCCTTTCGAACTTAGGACATGGTTACAGGGCCGATTATGCGAAATTTTAGTAGCCTATAATCCACTTTGGTTGGTTGTTGTTTTGCGTCCTAGCAACATCTAAGGTAATAATCCATGAACACAAGTGCTTTTTGAAGTCCCAAGCACCGTGTTCTGACTGACTGTCTAATTTTGTTTTCAGTCGGTTGGTTGTCCTGCTTTTATAATTAAGGCATGTGAGGGGTCGTCCAACGTTTTCAACATTTTCATAGTATCGGGTCATGGTGCCAGCGGCCTGATTTCCCAGTGGGGCAGCACTATAATTGATAAAGTCGCCATGAGTGCACACTGCCACAATTCGGTATCCGTCCTGATATGACCTTTTCTGGAATATTTATACTGCCTATCATGGATAAGTCTGAATAGACTTGTTTTCACCATTAGACAGTTGGTCGATAGAAAGCCCGAGCCTACACTTTTACCGACCCAAGGGATTTTTAACCTCCCACACCACATAGACATGGTATGAGAGCATCCAGCCTTTGATAACGCTGTAAGTTATACACAGCGGTGGAAATCCAAATTGGCAGAGGTGGAGGCACGGGGAATCGAACCACTGACATTCAGATTAGGAGTCTGACCTAGAAAAAAGTCAGACACTCTAACCACTTCGCCACAGAGAACACAGAGATGTTGCCACGACATAAAACTCGAACAACAACCAACTGACCTTTTCATGGTGGTACAAAGCAAGGAGGTGGGGGGCTGAGGGTTTTAGTCATGTACGACTTTATTGATAAAATATTGCCAGAGGTGTCAAGTCTCCCGATTTGGCGGGAGATCTCTCTAAAAAATATAGCAAAATAACCCCAATCGCCCGATTTCCTGCTTTTAATTTGTGATACGCGATGAAGGAAGGAGAGAAGCAGGGGTGGAGAAAAAACATTTTATTCCAGGATAAAATGAGAAGCAATAAAATAAGTCAGATCAATGACAAGGGTAAATGTCAAGTAACATGTTTAAGGCAATGACAATGAGAAAGGTAAATGTTAAGAGAAATGTCCAGGTAAATGTCAAGTCAAAATGTCAGGACCAGCCGGGTATGGGCGAGGTCATCGGGGGGGGGGGGGAGTCACTGGGATGGGGATGGGACTGGGATGCAAGGAACGTTCCAATCACCTTGTTGAGCTCACAACTTTATTCATGTTCCTACTGGTACAATCTAAGTTCTTTAATAACGATCGATACGAATAAATACGTCCTTTCCCATTTCATTAAGTTAAAAACAGTTTGGAATTCCGACAATTAAAGCCTAAATCTCGTCTAAAACATCAGAGCATGTAGAAACACGTCCGATGGGTCTGAGCCCGAGCGCTCGACCTTCTTACATTGTTAGGAAAGTCGCAACCTGCGTCTCCTAGCAACGAGTTACAGCAGTAAACCCGGCCCCACATTTGATGGCCAATGCGGGTCTGTCCTGGCGAGCAGCCCACATTTCCAAATGCGGGCTGCTCGGCCCAAGCCCGCAACGGTCACAGCTCGAGTATAGTCTCGCCCACTTCACATATATATATATATATATATATATATATATATATTATATATATATATATATATATATATATTATATATATATATATATATATATATATATATATATATATATATATATATATCCCTCTTTATTATTGAGTCATGGTGTGTGCTCAGGAGCACACGGGTATTTAATGGTTGTAATTAAATATGTATGCCGCCCCCGCTGCTCAATATGCTTTATAAATATAGGCCTGCCATTTGTTACACTGTCAGTATCCAGATCAGTGTTCACTTGAACTCAGTTGACTGGACGCGGTGGCCCAATCGCTAGAGCGCTGGTTTTCCGTGCCGAAGGTCGGGAATTCGAATCCTAGCCGAGTCAACCCAATGACTTATAAGATTGATACTTATATAATTGAAACTTGTCGCTACCTAACCTGGCACAATTGATCAACTTAATACTTGTCGCTACCTAATCTGGCACTTGGCATTAATAATAGGATAGGACACGGACTGGTTATCACAGTATCAGGATAATGTGACTGTTTGGAATGCTGTATCATGGTGCCGGCGGTCTGGTCTCCCAGTGGGGCAGCACTATTAAGTTGCCATGAGTACGCACTGTCAAAAGTCGGTACCCGTCCTGATATGACCTTAGATGTTGCTAGGATGTAAAACAACAAGAACCAACCACTTATCACAATTGTATGTTGGGAACAAGCACCGGAGCTTGTTTTGAAAAGCATTCAGATGTCCTACACTTTAGCGGATGTGCACATTCAGGGTACCTTTTTCCCCACTTGCCCAATCGGGAAAGTGACTGAATTTTCTACTTGCCCAAGTGGCAAATCTACTTGCCCAAGACCACGTCAGCCAATTGAGACTGTAATCTGCCACTGCAGATCAGAAAAATAATCAGGTCACTGAGAACTTCTCCTGTCCGACCAAGTAAACTAGGTGCCCCGGGCAACCGGGCAGCCCTTTTTGTCCTACCCTGAGTCATTGGATGGTCCCTAATATATTGGTGAATATTATGCCTAGATAATGCAATTGCATTTAATAGGGATGAAGGATCGTGATTTCGCGGGTTTCCAGGAATTTTCCTGTATGCTTCTACTGCAAGTCCGCAGCACGATCAGCGTATAGTAAGTAATACGTGGTTCAAATGCCACAGCACATTCCAATATGTATCGAAACCTCACTTCGGCAATTTTTTTCCGCAATTCCCTGATAATGCCTATAGGAGAATATCTGCATGTCCGCTTCTTTTGCCGGAGACCACTTTCATCCCTGATTTAATGGCGACAATATAGTTACCATGGTAGCATGCCTTCACTAAGCCCCTATGATCGAGGAACCCTGCCATGAGCGAACAATTTGTCTTTAATTTACTTGTCACAAGTTGGTACCTGTCCTTTGCATGATCTGTCGGTTGCATGAACTGAACAAAAAAAACTAAGCAATGGTGTGCATGGAGAGCTTTTGATACCGGATTCGCTTGTTTCTGGCTGAGGGATACCGGGCGACTTTAACTGAAATAGTTCAAATCCTCCCCTTTCTTAGGTTTCTGCTCTATAAACCTAGTAACCTTGACCTTAGTCTGTGTACCGGTCCTCTTACTAGGTTAATATATCAGCGGTCACTACTTGTTTCTCTTTTTGTTCAAATACTTAAAAAATGCAAGGCAGTGAGTGCCCAGGTCACTGAGTAAATTTAATCATTCATTAAATGGTTGCGGATTGACTAACCTTCTACCTCTGCCCCGCCTCCCAACCTTTCCCCATGGAGTGTTGTGTATAGTCTACTAGCCTCCTTCCCTAATTCACTGCGCGTGGTGTTTTTTTTGTGGTTTAAAAAAAAAATGTTTAGCAGACAGTACATGAGTCCTGTGTTAGATTAGATAAGAGTGTTTGCGCTGTATGCTCAGGCCAAGTCGAAGATTCAACCATCACGGCCCACTACATGTAGTGACAACACTCTGATCAGTTTTGTCATGTGCAGCAATGAATTTGAATCTGCTGGTATTAGCTGGTGTGTATCCTGGAATTTGACGTTCATCGGGTATTGCCGTTATCGCCTTGTCAAGCTGTCCTTTGAATGATTCTACACTGCAGTTTGATTGGTTTCTTATGGAAGCTGGCGGTGTATCGAAGAGCTAAACTCCCCAGACAGAAGGACTTCCTGCCTGCCATGTTTTTGTTGACTTCGAGGCTTTTGTATTTATGGCTGGTACCTTACCAAGTCTACCATATCTTTTTGGACGATACGTTATGTTTAAAAGACTCCACATGTTTTTCCAACTAATAAGAACCACAACGATCAGACAACCAGACCCCCACCCCCACCTTTGCTCTCTCCCACACCACCCCTCCTCCCGAGCCTTGAATCCAATGCCAAAAGAGACAAGACGGGATGGCCGAATGAGTTGAGCGTCCGCCTCCTGTTTTGGTAGATCATGGGATTCAAACCCACAGATTCAAACCCTGGTCGAGTCAAACCAATGACGTAAAAATGTATATTTGTCGCTTCCTGTCATGCGCTCGGCATTATTAGGATAGGGCAAGGATTGGTTAGCTCAGTGTCAAGATAATGTGACTGGGTGGGATCCCAAGTCATGGTGCTGGTGGCCTGGTCGCCCAGTGGGGCAGCACTATAAAGTTGCCATGAGCGTACACTATCACAAATCCGTATTCCATCCTGATATGACCTTAGATGTTGCGAGGATATTAAACTCCAACAACCAACCAACTAATGGCAAAATATATAACAATATATTTCAAGTAAATCCCGAAAAGATGCAAGAATACACAACAAACACATAAATCCTCCACAACGAAAACCAACCCACAGGTGATCAAACAGTACTTGTATGTAGTAGTGGTGAAGTGAGAAAAGAACTGGACCATAGATTGTCAGCTGGCGATCAGATATTGTAAACAAGACACAAGAGCATGGTGGGGTAGCCTTAGTTTAATACCTTTCGCTGCCGGAAGAGTCTGCATACAGTTTGGTCTGGCATTCAGACAGATATCTCCCCCCTTCCCTTCTCCAACCTTCCCTCTCTATCTATCTCTCTATCTATCTATCTATTTATCTATCTTCTATCTTTCCCCTCTATCTATCTCTATCTATCTATCTCTTTCCCACCCTCCCTTCTCTCCCCCTCCCTTCTCCGTCTTCCCCCCTTTATCTATCTATATATCTATCTATCTATTTCCCACCCTCCCTTCTCTCCCCCTCTCTTCTCCATCTTTGCCCCTCCCTCTCGTCTCCCCCCGCCCACACACATCCCCCTTGAATTAGTCACCTGCTCAATGCTCCCTTATAAGCTGCTCATCTGTAAGGACTGAATTACCCGCATCTTCCTTTGCACACTACTTCCTTTTGAGCTGCTCACCCCATAAGACTGAATTACTCACGGCTTCCTTTGCACACTATGTCCTTTTGAGCTGATCATCTGTAAAGACTGAATTACTCAGCTTCATTTGCACACTACGTCCTTTTGAGTTGCTCATCTGTGCATATGCTGTGTATGTATAGGTATGTCCATTGCCTGTACATATATCTGTAAGACTTATGCACTAAACCATTTAAAAGACTTAGAATTACAGGGGGACGAGTGTAGTAGTCTGCACCAACCTCTCAGGCAAGAAGCCACATTGACAGATAGACGTGGGTATGGTGATGACACCAGGGAGCCTATGTGGTGTAATGGTTAGCACACTGGCCCGGAATGGGAGAGGTGTGGGTTCGAATCCACACACTATTTTCCATTTTCATCGCCTGCCCCCATGACAGACTGAATTACTCACGGCTCCAGACGGGATGGCTGAATGAGTTAGAGTGTCCGTCTCTCATTTTGGTAGGTCGTGGGTTCGAACCCTTGTCGAGTCAAACCAATGACTTAAAAATTGATACTTGTTAATTCCTAGCCTGGCGCTCGGGATTATTAGGATAGGGCAAGGACTGGTTTGCTCAGTGTCAAGATAACGTGACTGAGTGGGATATCAGGTCATGGTGCTGGTGGCCTGGTCTTCCAGTGAGGCAGCACTATAAAGTCGCCATGAGTGCGCACTGTCACAAGTCGGTACCCATCCTGATATGACCTTAGATGTTGCTAGGACGTAAAACAACAACAAATAAACAAACAAACAAAAAGCTTCCTTTGCACACTACCTCCTTTTGTGCTGCTCATCCGTAAGGACTGAATTATGCACACTTACTTCCTGGTGAGTTGCTCGGGTGTGCTCTGAGTTGCTCTGGAGGTGCTCGCTTGGTAGGTGAGCTCCCTGCCCGCGTCCGGCCGGGGCAGACACATGTTGGACACTGGTAGACGGCGCTGTCTACAGGCTGTGTGGAGGGGAGGGGGGGTGCTTGACTACGCATTCGGCAAAGCTTTAATTATTGACGGCGATCCATGCCCGCCTCCGCGCGCCCCCCCCCCCCCCCCCACCCCACACCCCACGGGCCGGGTTACTAGTGAATCACATACGCAGCGCGTTACTAGCGAATCACCCCATTACTAATGAATCACACGTGTGGCGGTTTGCTAATGAATCACACAAGCAGAATCACGTGCAGTGGTTACTAACGGATCACACATGCAGTGGGTTACTAACGAATCACACACACATCGGGTTACTAGCGAATCATGCACATGGTAGGTTACTAACGAATCACACAAGCAGCTGGTTACTGTTGGATCACCCATACAGTGGGTTGCTAACGAATCACACGTGTAGTGGATTACTAACGAATCACATGCGCAGCAGGTTACTAATGAATCACCAACGCAGAGGGTTACTCGCGAATCGCATACACCGAGGGTTACTAGCAAATGACTCATGCAGCGGGTTATTAATGACACATCGGGTTACTAACGAATTAGACATGCAGCAGGTTTCTGATGAATCACACACAACGGGTTAATAGTGAATCACACCACACATACAGCAGGTTACTGACGAATCACACATACAGCGGGTTACTAGCAAATGACACGCATAGTGGGTTACTAAAAAATCACATGCACATTGGGTTACTAACAAATCACCAGTGTCCTTGTTTATATTCCCATAATTCCATTATAGAGCACAGAAATATGTTTAATCACGGTTCATTCAACTTCAAATCAAACATCCAAGTGTTTTCAATTATATTGGTGAAAATTGTATGTTGAATTGTTAGGAAGCCTGATCGCACTAGCAGCTCTGCTGTTCGTGTTGCAGTGAGGAGAAATGTGTACACAATAAGATTTACACGCGAACATGGTTATGGGCCCAAATACAGGACAACCAAAGACTACATGGGAACATGGTAATGGGCCCAAATACAGGACAACCAACGACTACATGGTAACATGGTAATGGGCCCAAATACAGGACAACCAAAGACTACCTGGGAACATGGTAATGGGCCCAAATAAAAGACAACATAATGGTAATGGGCCGAAATAGATGACACCAAAGATTGTTCACAGGAACATGGTAATGGGGCCCAAATACAGGACACAAAGACTACACAGGAACATGCTAATGGGCCCAAACAAAGTGTACAATCTAATGCTCGGATCTGTTGCTGTGTACATAGGCTATGAGGAAAACAATACAGACAAAGAGAAAGACAGAGCAACGCATAATAGGAGAGAAGAGAGAGTCCAGCCCTCTGGTTTATTGCTTATATAGTTACATGGGTTCATTGTAGAGTATCACCCCCACCTACTTCCCGCAATGGGAATTGAGCATTCTTTGCCCTACCAATAGGATCCAGCATTCCTGGTCTCCATGGATACCGGTGGTCTGGCCACCACCAGTAGCTGTATGGCCCCATGGCCACCACCAACCTTGACCTTTTTAGTGTGGTGACCCCTACCCCAGCAGAAGGGCTAGGCCCTGAGTGCAATCACACCCAGACCTGCCAGCACCACCATGTCTATTTACATCCAACTCAGGCACCACCAACCCATGTATATATATATACCTGTGCCTGGTCAAGTACACCGATCAGTAATAGGACATTTGAATTCCCCCTTCCCGAATATCAGAATATTGTACAAAAGGACATCAAAGACTGTACATGGGAACATGGTAATGGGCCCAAACACAGGACACCAAAGACTACACGGGAACATGGTAATGGATCCAACACAGAACATGGTAATGGGCCCAAACACAGGACACCAAAAACTGTACACAGGAACATGGTAATGTGCCCAAACACAGGACACCAAAGACTGTACACGGGAACATGGTAATGGGTCCAACACAGAACATGGTAATGGGCCCAAACACAGGACACCAAAAACTGTACACAGGAACATGGTAATGTGCCCAAACACAGGACACCAAAGACTGTACATGAGAACATGGTAATGGGCCCAAATACAGGACACTAGGAATATGGTAATGGGATGCCCGCCAGCACCATGACCCGATACCCAACTCAGTCACATTATCCTGACAGTGAGCTAACCAGTCCTTGCCATATCCTATCAATGCCAAGCTAGGAAGCGACAAGTATCAATTTTGTAAGTCATTGATTTGACTCGACCGGGAGTTCAACTCCCGATCTCCAGCAGGGGAGGCCTGCGCTCTACCGATTCGGCCACCGCGTCCAGTTCAAATGCAAATGTCAGTGTCCTCTCT
This sequence comes from Branchipolynoe longqiensis, assembly GCA_030323885.1. Lineage (NCBI taxonomy): Eukaryota > Metazoa > Annelida > Polychaeta > Phyllodocida > Polynoidae > Branchipolynoe > Branchipolynoe longqiensis. The sequence continues at coordinate 89,227,870 of CM059192.1, forward strand.
AAGCAGGCAAGTTACGTTCAAATCCAAAGGCTGGACCCTCGGCAGCAGGACGATCCAGTCAGTTGCCAATTAAAACCCTGCCTTCTCCGCCCTTATTTCCGGTGAGGTGACCTAGTTCAGGAGGTCAGGAGATCCCCTGGCGCTGCTTCCAATGTTGGTGTTTATGGCCCTCTTGTGTGCCCACTGCACTCCCCCTCCTCCCCTTCCTCCCCTTCCTCCCCCCTCCTCCCCTTCCTCCCCCTCCTCCCCCTCCTCCACCTCCTCCACCTCCTTCCCCACTCCCATACCCCTCCCTTCCCCCGCCCTCTTCTTCCCCACGCCCATACCATAGATGAGAATCTTCCGGATTTATCCAGAATTCCGGATTTTTTATCTGCCCGATTCTTTTCCAGATATGGTTGCAATTTGCAACCATTCCTCCTTTCGCCCATGACAATGCATGGCCGCCATCATATCTTCTTGATTTTTGTTGTCAGGCCATTCTCATCTATGCATACCCCTCCCTCCGTTCCTCCCCTAGCCCCTCCTCCTCCTCTGCCCCTCCCCCCAGCCTGATTACCCCGACGCCGCCCATTACACATTATCGACCAGCGTCTACGGGCCGGGAACAAGGCACAACACGCGTACAGCGTCTGCGCTACCCCGGGTCTGGACAACAAACAATTCGTCGACAATTTACGCGAACAATAAAGGCTGCGTCAGAGTGGTGTTCATGGTGCCGATGGCATGGTCTCCCAGTGGGCAGGGATGAAAGATCTCTGCGGTTTCGTGGATTTCCGCGATTAACAATTTTTGTTTACCGATTAACGTGAAACAAAATTTTAAGGAATCGGGATGGATGTGACAACAATGGGCACCGCCAGTTAAGCTAGTGACATCTGTCAGAATAATTTGGAACCACTCTAGTCGGGTACATTCCCTGACTGCCTATGATTTCACATGCTCTATAATATTACTGGATGCCCGGCCACGTTTGGGACACCAGAGAATACTACAGAAACTCTCCCCTTCATATCACTTGTCTATCAACTCATTAACCAATGCTAAGGAAGAATGAAGTCAAGACACAGATAAACAGTGGAGAAGTTGTGCTTTACTAACACCAACTCCTGTCCACCTACCAGTGACCTATCATCCACACCCCTTGCCTTCTAGCCACACAAGATCTCATTACTACTTTAGCCTGTATAGAAAGCAGTGCTTACAGCTTATGGGACAAGAGTCCTATATCTGTGTTCACACTCAATTAGAATAGATGAATTTTGATAGCATCAGACAGAGTGTCTGGGGTTCCTGCTCAAGAGTAGGTGCGCCTCACTCCAGAGTCAGGAGTAGAGTGATCTCTCTCCAGGGGGTCTGAAGCAGAGTCTAGAATTAAGATCTTGGTTTGAGGCTAGTGTGGTCAGAGGGCCAATGGGATGCAGGTGACTGGGCAGTCCCCAGCCAGCCAATCAGGCACCTCCAGTCAGGGTGGGTGGCACCCTCCCCCAGTAGGGGTAGCTGTCACTCAACCCAGCTGCAGGTGGTGCCCTGTGTGTATATGCAAATTAGGCTGGTGGACCAGCCCAGTGGTCAAGGCAGGGTGGGGGCAGGTAGTTATACAGTTACAATAGATCTCTGTTAAAATGGTCTTTTCTCCAGTTGCACTCTTTATGGATGCATAGAGACATATTTCAACAA